>PVKC010006257.1:0-31487 GCA_004027635.1 Crocidura indochinensis | reverse complement strand
CCAAGATATTTAATTATGAAGACTGACTTTAACAACCACAACTGAGCAGAACATTTTCCAACACCATAAAAAGACTTTGTGCTTTGACATTGAAGATGGCCAAAGTCTGCCATTGATCCTATGACAGTATGCTTCAAGGGTGGAAAATCCCTGTATCTCTTAGGCCAAGGGAATTTCTTTTTTTTTTTTAATTTTTATTTTTAATTATGAGAACAAAGATGCAAAGAGAGAGGACAAGGTAAAGTTACAGTGGGAGGATAATCACCCATAAACAGAATTCACATAAGTCCTCTTGCTGATATGGAATTCAGGGGTTTCAAAGTAGGCGCGGCCGCGGAGCTAAGCAGAGCAGCCACGCTTTTTGGGTACGGGTCCTGGAGAGGTTACGGTCCGTAGATCGGCTCAGCAAAGAGGAGAGAAGAGGCAGAGGCATGGCTGGTGGTGGTCTTTATGTTTCTGGGATCCCCAATCACACGGCTCGATTGGCCCCACGTGGGTCGAGTGAGGCCATCTTACCAGTGGGGGTCCCGGTCCGTAGATTGGCTCAGCAGAGAGGAGGAGAGAAGAACCAGGAGCAATTTCTGAGCGTAGACCAGGAGTAACCTCTGAGCCCTGCTGGGAATGACCCCCCCCTCCAAAAAAAAAAGGAAAGAAAGAAATGTATCACATAGTTGACCAAATACATTTGTTTCTAGATAGTGAGAGCAAGAAAAGTTGTGGGTTTTTTTTTTCTTTTTGTTTTGTTCTCTCTTGGTTTTGTATTTGGGCAACACCCAATGATGCTCAGGGGTTACTCCTGGCTATGTGCTCAAAAATGGCTCCTGGCTCGGGGGACCATATGGAATGCTGGAATTGAACCCAGGTGTTGCTGGCGGCTTCTGTCCAGCAATGCCAGCTGAACTTCAATGAACCAGCTTCAGGGGAGTGGGTAAAACCACAAACCGGTCAACATACAGTGAAATGTGAAGTATGATGAAATCACACAAATGAATTGTATGGGGACAACATGTTCTGGCAAGCATGTGGCAAATTTAATCTCTAGGCTAGTTTTATAAGGGGTAAAAGCCAGTCATAGGTATTGAGAGGGACGTTTATGATTACAAAGCAGAGTTTAACAGTAAATAATATATTAGGCTATGGATGTGAGCAGTAAGAATTCTGAGTTATAAAGGAGAAGGTCACAACTCAAGGCAGCTCTTAGCAAACTAACTTCAGATGCAAAATAAGGGATTAGTGAGAAGTAGAAAAAAATCCAGGAATACTATCCTCACTGAGATGGGTTCTATTATTTTAGAGATAAAGTGAGAGTAAGAGCTAAATTCACTACTAAGGTATGGTGCCCAATTTTTTTGGAAAAGCCAATAAATAGCTCAATATCTGAATTCTGGCTACATCCTTGCATACCAGAAACTGAGGGTGCAAGGAAATTTTGAAAAAAAATAATTGTCTTTGATTTTGGTGCTAAATATTATCCAGGAAAGGGGTTTTAATCAAGGCTATATTTTGCCTGTAAATATCAGCAGACAGGAGAATTGACTTTAAGGCCAAATAATATGAAGGATATATAATGTTGGTATCATAATACAAATCTCAGAAATATCTCTTTGGGAATTCCTCAACTCTCCACTCAGAGGAAAAACATCCACAGCAGGCCTTTTGAGGAACCCCGTGGGGTTTTCTCAGTTCTCCGCTCCATGGAAATCGGGGGATATATCTGGTAGGCCGACTGAGTCCCCCTTTAAGGGAGATTCCTATGCATGGCTCAACGCCCAGGTCCATCCTGGGTCAGCCACATGCAAGGCAAACGCCCTACCACTGTACTATGATGCCAGCTCCAGCAAAAAAGAAAAAAAGTTACTTTTAAAAACAATAGAAAAGAAAAAGAAAGAGAACAAAGAAAATTAAAAAGAGAAGTATAGTGACAAGCAAATTTGTGAAATTATTTTATCTCCAATGAAGTCAGTAGGAATATGTTCTCATATAAGTGAGAGCAAAGTTATTAAAGAATAGAAAGAAAAAATTTAAAAAATTTTTAAAAATTTAAAAAAGAAAAAAGTAGGGCTGAAGTGATAGCACAGTGGTAAGGCCTTTGCCTTTCATGTGGCTGATCCAGGACAGACCTTAGCTCAATGCCTGGCATCCCATGTGGTCTCCCAAGCCAGGGGCAATTTCTGAGCTCATAGTCAGGAGTAAACCCTGAGTGTCACCAGGTATGGCCTACCCGCCCCCCAAGTGGCAAGCAAATTTCTGAAATTTTTTTTTTATCTCCAATGAAGTTACTAAGACTATGGCAAACAGAGCTCTTATTGATAGCTTACCATTCCATTATTTCATTTGTTGCCGAACAACAATTTGTTACTTCAGCTACATATTACTTTCTGAATTGGTATGTTCTTATAGGAATGACAGCATCATTCAAATGAAGTTTTACAAGAATTCAAAACACTATTTCCGATACTGCAGCTTTTGTGAGACATGTTCTCAGCTGCCAAGCCTCCCACAAAGGAGACTGTACAATTGGAGGGTACCCTCACTCACTCCAAAAAATCCCTGATTATATCAGCCCAAATACTATCATACCTGAAGTTTGGTCAAATTGGTGTCTGAGAAGTGAATCATAGACAAGTCAGGGTCATAAGCAAAGTGATGATTCTGGGTAATGAATGCTGTAGGTGAGGCTTGGCCTATCCTTTTCTCCCAAGATTGCCAACTTTCTGCTGTGTGGCCAGTGTACCCATGATTTTTCACAGCTTGGTTTACATCTTTTTCAAGATAAGAGTGAGTCTATGGAGTTGACCCAATCAAACAAGCAAACAAACCACAATTAACTAAGATTCCTCTACCCTGTAAGGTATCACTCACATTTGAGGGAGTAATAAAAACATTCTGGGAGAAAGAATATCTGAGAATATTTATTGCATCTAAACCAGATCTACTTAGATACTGAATGGCCTTTTTGTTTGTTGGCAGTGGGGCACACACAACAGTGCTCAGGATTTACTCTGGACTTTGTGCTCAGGATTTCAAAAATTGGAGGACCCTACCAGCCAGGGACCAAACCCAGGCTGGCTACATGCAAGGCTAGCATTCAACCTGCTGTACTACCATTTTGACCCTGTATGACCTTTAATACAAGGAAAATTAGAGATGGTAAATACAACCAAAATACTCATAGAAAAAAATGGCAGCAAATTAACTCATTCAACAATTTGTTCAAATGTCAATGGGCTGACCTCCTCTGTCAGAAGACATGGAATAACTGATGAATCAGGAAACAAAAGCCAGCCTTCTATTTATTAGCATGAGAAATGCACACTTGAACTCTCACCATAAACACAAGCGTAGAATAAAGGTAGAAAATAATCCTAAACTTAATGGCAGACTTTTAAAAGGGCAGGGGTGATCATACTTGTATCAATTATTTAATCTAAAAAAATGATAAAGAGATTGAAATGGATACTACATTCTAATTAATGAATCAGTAGATCAAAAGTTCTTAAATATTATCAACATCAATATACCAAATGAAGACACAACAAAGTTTAAAGCAACCAGTTCTCTTTTATACAATTATATATTTGTATGTATATACATATGTATGTATATATGTGTATATATACTAAAGTAGCAGCAGCACAGTATAACAAGAGACCTTAACATTCTGCTTTTGTTGTTAGTTAGAGCACAGATCAATAAGACAAAATAGTAAGGATTGAAGGAGGAATTAAAAGCCCCAGAATTAGTCACATGTAGAATATCCGCTGCCCCCCCCCAAAATAATTAAATGTATTTACCAGATGACCACAATATTGTGGTACAATTCAAGTGTCCCTAAAATTATGAAAATAGAAACCATATTGTCTTTTCAGATCATAGTGCCATAAAGATAGAAATTATAAAAGAAAAGTTCAAAATTTGGAAATGGAACAACACAATATAATTTTTTTTTTTTTTGGTTTTTGGGTCACACCCGGCAGTGCTCAGGGGTTACTCCTGGCTCCATGCTCAGAAATTGCTCCTGGCAGGCACGGGGGACCATATGGGGCACCGGGATTTGAACCGAGGACCTTTTGCATGAAAGGCAAACGCCTTACCTCCATGCTATCTCCCGGGCCCCAACACAATATAAATTTTAAAATTGAGTAAAATGAAAAACAAAAAAAGAAATTAAAATAACTTTTGAGGGGCTGAGCAGAGCACTTGCTTTACATGCAGTCAACCCAAGTTCAGTCCCCAGCATGCAATATGGCCGCACCCTGATCTCACCAGGAGAGATTTTTGTGCACTGATCCAGAATTAAGCCCTGAGCACTGCTGAATGTAGCCCCAAAACAAAAAAAATTAATACCCCTGAAAACAAGTAGGCATGAATACACACACTATCAGAACTTATAAGACACTTCAAAAAAGTATAAAGGGCAGAGTTGAAAGCAAGACCATGCTTATATCAGGAAGCAAGAGCAAGCTCAAATAACTTCACAGCTTGAGGTACTAAAAATAATACTGAAAGTATGTAGAAGGAAAGGGAAAATATCAGAAGGAACCAGAGAGATAGTACAATGGATAGTGCAGTGCTCTTCATCTGGCTGACCCAGGTTCAGCTTCCAGCACCATATGTGGTTTCCCCATATACCATTAGGAATAATTTTTAAGGCATTGTCATAAAATCTTAGCACTAAAGAGTATGGCCTCAAAAATAAATAACAGAAATTAATGTTGTAGAATTTAAAAAAAATGCAGCATTAGGGGCCAGAGCAATAGCACAGTGGTAGGGCATTTGCTTTGCATGTGGTTGACCCAGGACAGACCTGGATTCTATCCCTAGCATCCCATATGCCCCCCACCAAGCCAGGAGCAATTTCTGAGCACATAGCCAGGAATAACCCTTGAGTGTTAAGGGGTGTGGCTCAAAAACAAGCAAAAAATAAAAGCATCATTAAATAAAGTTTTTCCAGAAAGATAAACAGAGCTGACAAGCCATTAGTCTCAAGAGAAAAATAAAACACAAGTCAGATATTTTTCATAAAAATTAAATTGTAAACTGATATTTATGATGAATGTACATATATTGATGTTAATCTAAATCTTAGTAAACCAAATATACAATATATCAAACAGATCCTGTCTCATAATTAAGTGGAATTTATTCCAGGAATTTGAGGATGGTTTGATGTATGCAACTTATTTAAATAATACACCATATCAACAAAAGTAAGATAAAAATCACAGCAGTTGATGAAATCTTTTTAAAACCTTTTGATATGGATCATCATAAAATTAAAAGTTATTCATTATTAGCTTTTAGTCATACAAGATTTCAACACCAATCGCTCACCTTTGTTCACATCCCTCCAACAATGTCCCCCACACCCATTTGCCTCCCACTAGTCTTCTGCTACAAGGGGCACTTTAAAAAAAGATGTATAAATTTTGCAATGTGATTTGCAGTACTGTTTCTGTTAGGACTTCATGCATATCACTTTGCCACCTTTCGGGTTCACTTTCTTCTCTTGCTTGAATGATTTCTTTCACCATAGGCATTTCCCTACATGAAAAAAAAAATTCTTCTTTATCACTAATTATCAGGGAGATACAGATCAAAGCAACAGTGAGACATCTCACATGATAGAACCTGGAACATCAAAAGGAATAAGAATAACCAGTGCCTGTTGTGAATGTGGGGAGAAAGGACTCATTCATGCAGTATAAGCTGATAGGACTCAGCATCCATTGCCCACTAATTATTAAAAATCCTCAAAAAATTGGTATAGAAGGAACATATCTCCAGCTAATGAAAGCCACCTATAACAGCACAGCCAACATTATATTCAGTGATTACAAACCATAAAGCCTTTCCTCTGAAATCATTCACAGGCAAGGATCTTCATTTTCTTCACTATTTATATAGTTTTAGAAATCTTTTTGAAAGAATCAAATCCAAATTAAAAGAATTACAGTCATTATTTTCATACGATAAGCTAATCTACAGTGAAGACCCTAAGAGTCAACAAACATATAGAAGGGGGTCGCATACCCTTCTCTGCTCAGGGCTTTTTCTTGGTTCTGCACTCAGGGATCACACCTGGCAAACTCAAAGGATTATATGGATTGCTCAGGATCAAACCCATGTCTGCTGGGTGCAAAACGAGCTCTACCCTCTGAACTATTTTGCCCCCTTCAAAAAATTATTTATATAATAAGCCCATTAAAATAGTACCATAAAATAAATAAAAGATGTCTGTTGCATTCCTGTATTCAAACAATGAACTAGAAAAATAAAACAAAAGCTCCATTTTAAATAATGCCCCACTCCTATTTATTGCTGGTGTGAATGTTGATGGGGAAAATGTTGACTAAAAAAAGCCTTTTTGGAAAACAGTGCAGAGCAATAGCACAGCAGTAGGACGTTTGCCTTGCACGTGACCCAGTATGGACCTGGGTTCGGGTTTGATCCTCATCGTCCCATATAGTCCCCCAAGCCAGGAGTAACTCCTGAACACCATAGGGTGTGGCCCCCCAAACAAAAACAAACAAGCAAATAAACAAACAAAAAACTAGAGCTTAAGCTTGCTTTTGATCCAGCAATACCATTTCTATCAATACCATCAGCCCAAAAACACAATGCAAAAGAGCCATCTGCACTCCTATGTTTGTTGCAGCACTTTCCCAATAGCCAGACTCTGAAAACAATTCATGAGAACAGATATGTGGATAGTGAAACTGTGGTGCATCTACACAATGAAATACTGTACAGTTATTAGAAAAAAAGGAAGCCATGAAATTTGCTTATGTATGAATGGATATGGATAATTTTGTGCTGAGCAAAATGAATCAGTGAGGGATTGACATAGAATGATTACACTCATTTGTGAGATATAAAAAATAGATAGTATGGTATTAATATAGAAAGACAAAGGCCAAGAGGACCAGTTCATGATAGGAAGTTCATGATAGGAAAAAAAAAAAGGAAGAGGGGAAAAAGAAAAATGCCTGCCATAATGGCAAGATGAGGAGAGTAGAGGGGAGAGGAGTAGGGAAAATGGGGACATTGGTGATGGGAAATGTCCACTGATGAAAAGTGTGGTACATTGTATAACTGAAACTCAATCATGACCAATTTTGTAATTGTCTCTTACAGTGATTCAGTGAAATAATGTATAAAACATAGAAGGAAAAAATAAAAACTTATAGTACAATTAAAATAAAGTACTGTGCCAACAGCTAGGGGCTGGAGTGATAGCACAGCAAGTAGGGCATTTGCCTTGCACGCAGCTGACTTGGGTTTGACCCCCTGGCATGCCATTTGGTCCCCTAGCACCACCAGGAATGACCCCTGAGCGAAGAACCAGGAGTAACCCCTAAGTACCACTGGGTGTTCCCCCACAAAACAGCAACATACAATACCTAAGAATTCACTTAATATAGGATATGAAGACTCATACATCAAACATTTTATCAAAGGCATGAAACAAAGAGCAGGAGAACTGGTCTTCTGGGAAAGCTTACCACTGAGGCTGGGCAGAGGGCCAAGTATAAATTAGGGAAGGAAAGACTAGGACAATCACAGGGGAAATGTGCCTGCCACAGAGGAAGGCATCGGCGATGGTAGAGAAACTGGGTACATTGGTGGAGGGTGGTAGACATTGATGAAAGAATTGGTGTTAGAACATTGTACACCTGAAACTCAAGTCACAAATATCTTTGTAACTTTGTAATTCATGGTGAATGGATAAAAAAAATAAAAAAATTTAAATTATGTCACTATTAAAAGAAAAGGCAGAGGACACCAAGAAATGGAAATATATTTCAAGCTCATGGATTAAAAGAATTAACATGATCAATGATTATCCTACCCAAAGCAAAAATCAAAATTCCAGTGACATACTGGCTTTTCAGGACGTACTGGTCACTGTTATAGTTCGTAGTGTCACTGACCCTAATTGTAAGCATTACAGTACTTTAGTGAAAAGTCATAGCTTCTGGCTCTTGTTTGATGATTACATATGGAGAAAACCAATGCCCATGCTATTGAAGAATTCTGTGGCCTGACATTTTCCCCCCAAAATCAGAAGTTGTGTATATTTTATCATATGAATTGAGAAAATAACTTAAAAGAACCATAATGCTAATTCTAGGAGGGAAAGGGCTTAAAGAACAATTCCTACATTCTCTTCAAACCATTCTCTTCCCCAATGGTATTACTTGAAGTCTCAGTGGTCTGGCTATGTTAGACTTTTTCCTGTTGTTTTTAACCATATCAAGTACTCTTTGTGGTTTTCTTTTAGTCTGATGTAGTGTTAACTGCAACCAGACTGTAGTAAGGCTTATTTGAATTATAGTTGCTAACTTTAGGATTGGATATACGCTACTTCAGTGGCTATGTTTGGCTGAATTGGAATGGCATTTCCTTAAATCTGTGCGGTCTCTTTAGGGTATTTGTTAAAACTTTCTAAATGACTTCTAGCTTCTCCTTTCAAGACATTTCTTGAACTTATCACTGGAACATCACCAGTTTTTAGTGGGTAGATTATTACCTTTTAGTAATAATTTAAATAAATTTAGATAACTAAATAAAAATTAAAAGAAAGGAATTTAAAGATGTGAGGGGAGAGAGAAAAGAAAGATACATGTTTAGGAGAGAACATGTGCTCCGCTAGAAGGGAAAAATGCACAGAATGTCTTTTGGGAGAAAGTTATACACAATTTTTCCAAATTCCAAATAATAATACCTTTTAATTTTTTTTTGTTTTTTGGTTTTTTTGGGCCACACCCAGTGACGCTCAGGGGTTACTCCTGGCTGTTCGCTCAGAAGTCGCTCCTGGCAGGCATGGGGGACCATATGGGGAACCGGCGGATTGAATCACGGTTCGTCCTAGGTTAGCACAAGGCAAGGCAGGCATCTTACCTTCAGCGCCACCACCCGGCCCCCAATAATACCTTTTAATAATCTACCTTTTAGTGGGTAGATTATTACCTTTTAGGGCACCAATTATAGTTTTAAGTTTATGAAAATGCAAGTGTTGAAATTAAGTCATCTCAATACTATAAGCATTCTTGACAATAGAATATGGTGAAGAAAAGCTGTTCAAGGTAGCAGGCACATATCCCAGATTGTGCCTGCTTGGCTGTTAAAATTCCAGGGGCTCAGCAGGTACGAAGCTTGGGGAAGGCAAAGTCTGTTAGTGCTGCTATTTTCTGTAAAGTTGTTGAGTTACATTTATTCTTTCTTTAGCACCACTATGCTTTCTAGGGATTTTTCGATACTATTGGGTTTTGTAGACTGGTTGCCAGGTTGAGATAGTATCTGCCCTGACAGGGCTCTCCAAGCCAGTCAGCACATTGTTTATCAGGAATAGTGAAGGCATAGTTCATTCACTACCATGAGCTACATTTTAACATTTTACTGTTTGGTGAGGCATTGTCAAATCCCAGTGCTCATAAAGAATACTTAGAGGAAATTCTGCATTCAGGTGGAGAGGAAGGGAATTTAGTGTTAGGACAGGTAGAGAAATAAATAGAATGTCAATGCTTCTCTGGCCTAAACTCCTAGAATGTTTACTAAGGCAGAGTTTTTAGAAGAACCCATTCTCGTCACAATTTTTACTTTTCTACTTTAGTTATATATGTTTTATTATATCATTTGAATATTGGTACTTTTCATTTATTTTTGGTTTCGAGCCACACCTGGCTTTGTACGGATCTTGCACTCAAGGATCACCTTTATATATAGGGAGCTAGGAATTAAACCCAGGGTCATGTACAAAGCAACTGCCTTATCATCTGTACTAACTCTCTAATACCTTCATCTTTTGTTAAAAGGGCTAATTTGATGTGTACCATCAAGCTACTATTTGGTTTGCTACAAATATTGTGATTCATAGATCTAATAGTCTTCAGCACATGGCTGCCATATATACCAGAAGTTCTTTTGTGTTTAAGAGAAATGAAGCGTATGTCCATAAAATTTTTTGAAGAAGGATCTGGGATTATGATTGGTAGTAGTGTGCTTTCTTCCTAATTGTAAGGCCCAGGTTTAGCCCCTGTCACCTGAAAAAGAGAGAATGGGGGCCCAGGAGAGAGCATGGAGGTAAGGCATTTGCCTTTCGTGCAAAAGGTCATTGGTTCAAATCCCAGTGCCCCATATGGTCCCCCGTGCCTGCCAGGAGCAATTTCTGAGCATGGAGCCAGGAGTAACCCCTGAGCACTGCCGGGTGTGACCCATAAACCACAAAAAAAAAAAAAAAAAAAAAAAAAAAAAAAAAAAAAAAAAAAAAAGAAAAGAAAAAGAGAGAATGATGGACTTTAAGAAGAATATTAAAGGGCTTTGAGAGTACACAGTTTTCACCCAGACTAGCTTTCATGCAGAGAACTCCAGACCAAGAGAATTAGGAAAAATTGTGTATAACTTTCTCCCAATAGCCATTCTGTGCATTTTTCCCTTCTAGCAGAGCACATGCTCTCTCCTAAAAATGTATCTTTCTTTTCTCTCTCCCCTCACATATTTAAATTCCTTTCTTTTAATTTTTATTTAGTTATCTAAACTTATTTTAATAAACCTTTTTTGCTTAATTAAAAAGGAAAAGAAAATTACACACTAAAGCTTTATTTGTAATAGCCAAAATCTGGATATAACTTAAGTGGCATCAACAAAATAATGGATAGTTATAGTATTTTCTTATAATGAAATGATACTCCAGTATAAAATAATTATGTATACATTGGAAATGGGCATATGAAGATCAAGAAAAGGCAAACGTAAACTGCAGTGAAAGTCAGAATACTGCCAGGTGAAACAAGAGGCAGTATTTAATAGAAAGAATAATAAAAGAATGTTTTATGGTGGTGGAAATATAATAGAACTGAATCAGTATTTCCTAAAGTGGATGGTATCACCTACTCCTCAATGTGCATTCACTTTCACATTAAAGTCTGTGAAGCATACCTCTAAGAACTTCCACAACAGGCTCCCAGTAACTGGCATTTAACCAACTATTTTCTCAATTACTGATTTCCAAATTACTTCTTTGGACTCTAAATTTGCCAAAGTAATGATTCCTTAACTCTTTTCATCTGTATTCCAAAAGAATAGGATTGTATTTTTAGCCAGAATCTGGAAATAACCACATAACTCTAGATCAATTAAGATTTGTATTATGGAGAATTTCTCAGTGGTTTAAAATTGCTTGATGGGGTGATTTTTTTGGAGAAGGATGTCTCTGCCACAGGTTTATTGTCCAACAATCAATAATTTTTTTGTTTGTTTTTGTGTTTTGTTTTTGGGTCACACCCGGCATCGCTCAGGAGTTACTCCTGGCTCTATGCCCAGAAATCGCTCCTGGCAGGCTCAGGGGACCATGTGGAATTCAAACCACCATCCTCTGCATGCAGAGAAAACACCTTACCTTCATGCTATCTCTCTGGCCCCACAATCAGTGATTGTTAAAATAAAAATAATAGGTTAGATAGCCAAGTAGGAAATAATTAAAGCAAGTACTAGTAAAGGGAAAGGAAGATGATCTAGCTAAGGAGTAGTCTGAAAGGAGGAACCAGAAAGAGTCAAAGAAGGAGAATTTCAGGAACAGAGATAGGAAGAGTTGTTTTATGTTCAACATTATTTCATGCCATCATTGAAGCCAGAAACTACAGAGGAATGAAACACAATGATAGTTATTATAAAGAAGAAGAAATTGTATAGTGGATGACAATCTGACAATGCCTGGAAAAGGACAGAAATGCCACGTATCATGAATTGGGTGATAATAAATTTGGAAGACATTTTTATACAGAGATTTTTTATTTTCCTATAAGATAGGGAGAAATAGAAAGGTTTTAATCTGTTCTGGTAATGAAGATAGAAAGGGACAGAAATGGACATTATTTGAGTATATTTCTAGTCTCAAGCCTTATCACAGAACCTTTACATATATCAATTAATTCAGTTCCAGTTCCTGTATGAATTCTGAGGTTAAACAGTTGCTAATGTCCAGTCCAAGATTCAAGTTCCAATTTGCCCAGTAATTTATTTCCATTACATATTTCATAGAGACTAAGAGAATACCTCAGCATTTTGTGGTATTAGCATGAGACAAATTATTAACTTAAGACCTAGAAGTCATAGTCATAGATTTCTACAATCCAAGAATCTGTACTTAGTGACCTCTCACTTTTCCAGTAACCTATAAACATATTGTGCTATCATAATTCCCATGAGATAAGGATTTTTATGCCATAAAGTTGTATCTCAAGAAACAAAGCACATCAGAAACACAGATTTAAAAGAAACGTGAGGGGAAATATTTAGTTAAAAATGAGGGGCCCGGGAGAGAGCATGGAGGTAAGGCGTTTGCCTTTCATGCAAAAGGTCATCGGTTCGAATCCCAGTGCCCCATATGGTCCCCCGTGCCTGCCAGGAGCAATTTCTGAGCATGGAGCCAGGAGTAACCCCTGAGCACTGCCGGGTGTGACCCAAAAACCACAAAAAAAAAAAAAAAAGAAAATTTTGCTGATCCCTTTCAAGCACACAATTCGACACAGAGGCCATCTCGACCCACCACTTCTGCCACAGGAAAACACCCTGCCCAGAAGAGCTCATGGAAGGTACATCAACAGAGGTGAGCTGATGAGCCCATGCAGGGTAGAGCCTGATCCCCAATGCTTGCATTTCGACATGGGTGCCATCTTGACCGACCACTGCAATCACGAGGAACAACCCCACCCAAAAGAGTTCATAAAAGGCACATCAACAGAGGTGAGCTGACTCTATCCACAAAGGGTGAATTCAGAGGATCCCAGCCACTTCCCTGCATTCCATGGCTGCACACATATCCTAGTCAATGAGCCCCATCAAAACACTTGTAAAACACCACACTACAAGTGTGACAATGGGGAAACAATGTAGGCCTCCACCATGCATAGAGAATGAAGATGGCAGCACTGATGAACCAAAAAGTGACCACCACCTACTTAGCCTTTCAGATAAGGACTGTAGAGAAGAAATATGGAGGATAGTCATAGAACTCAAAGAAAGCATGGGACAAGTTTAACGAAACTCAAATAAGAGTCAAGAGAATCTGAAAATAGAAATGAGAAAACTCCCAACTGAAATAACAGAACTGAAAAACTTAGTAGGTGAAATGAAAACCTCACTGGAAAGCCTCTCCAACAGAGTAATAGCACCTGAAGGCCAAATCAAGGAGCTGGAAGACGAGTTGCATAACAACGCCGTACAGCAGAAGAGATTGGAAAAGAGCCTTAAAACAAACTATCAGACAATGGAAAAAATCCTCAAAGAATGTGAACAGGGCGTCAAAGAGATAGTGTGGATGTAGGGCATTTGCCTTGCATGCAGAAGGACGGTGGTTCAAATCCCGGCATCCCATATGGTCCCCTAAATCTGCCAGGAGTGATTTCCGAATGTAGAGCCAGGAGTAACTCCTGAGCACTGCCTGGTGTGACAAGAAAAAAAGGTGAACAGATGAAAGTAGAAGTTTTTGATAAACTCAACAGAAACAATATAAGAATCTTGGAGTCCCAGAGAACCAGGAAGAAAATCCTCAGGAAGAATCAGCAGTTAAAGACATCATTGCAGAGAAACTCCCAGAGCTAAGAGTGATGCCAAATCTTTCATGCCCAAAGAGTACCAGCTAAAAAAAGATCCAAAGATAAGCACCCCAAAACACATTCTAGTCACAATGATGGAATAGAATATTGAAAGCAGCAAGATCAAAAAGGGAAATTATGTACAATGGAGTATACTTAAGATTTACAGCAGACCTGTCACAAGAAACCCTCAAGGCCTGAAGGCAGTGGTGGGATTTAGTGACAAAAACTCAATGAAATAAATACTTCCCCAAGAATATTTCACCCAGCCAGACTCACATTCAGGTTTGAAGAAACTATACATAGTTTTATGGATAAATAACAGCTCAGAAACTTTACAGACTCAAAACCAGTCTTAAAAGAAAACTGAAGGGTCTACATTAAACAAGACAGACCAAAAGACACAGCAAACTCCTATAGAAGGATGATACTAAATCCATGACAATTATCTCTCTCAACATCAGTGGACACCAGTTAAGAGACAGAGTGACAAAATGGACCAAAAAGTTGAATCCGACATTCTATTGTCTACAAAATTCACATTTGAATAGTCAGAACAAATATAGATGGAAAATCAAAGGTTGGAGAACAATCATCCAAGCAAACAATTCCTTTAAAAAAGCTGAAATGGCCATATATAATCACATAATCATATAATATCAAATGACACCAACTTTGGACTTATAAAATTATAAAGGACAAAGATGGACATTTCATAATAGTCAAGGGACATATACAACAGGAAGGTATCACACTCCTAAACATATACAGATATTCCTCGCTTAATGACCTACCTGTTTAGTGACCATCTCTTCACCGTTATGACCACTCACATTTATGACAATCTCACCATATCTATTTTACTAACTGCGTTCTGTACATTGCAGTACTGTGTGTAAATAATACAACCTATGCAAATTAAAACAAGTGGAAGTTTTCAGTTTAATATTTCTTGTTATTTTACTTAATCAGAATAATGTATTGTCAAGTACTATACATATACTGTACTACTGTATACAGTACCTGCAGTTCCTCACTTAACAACCAATTCACTAACGACCAAGTGTTGAAATGGAACTTGGTCGTTAAACAAGGAGTATCTGTATGTACTCAGTGAGGGACAGTTGCTGACAAATCTGAAAGAAGACACAGTAATTGTGGGAGATGTCAACACCTCCCTGTCACCCCTTGATAGGTCAACCAGGCTGAAACCTAATAAGAATATACTAACTCTGAAAGGAGAAATGGAAGAAAGTAGCCTAGTAAATATATACAGGGCTCTTCAACCACAGAAAACGGGACACACATTCTTCTGCAATGCACATGGATCATTCTCCAGGATAGACCACATGGTGGCCCACAAAACTTACCTACATAAAATCAAGAGGACAGAGATAGTATGAACTACCTTCCCAGATCATAATGCTCTGAAATTAAAATCTAATTACAAAGAGACACAGAATAAAAACTTTAATATCTGGAAATTAAACCAAGGAACAATCCTGGGTCAGAGATGAAATCAAAGAGGAAACCAAAAGATTCCTGGAAACAAATAAGGATGAAGACACAAATTATCAGAATTTGTGGGACACAGCAAAACATACTGAGGAAAATTAATAGCTTTCCAAGTACACATTAGGAGAGAAGGGCCTACATAAATAATTGGTGACACAGCTTGTAAAATTAGAAAGCGATCAACAAAATGTACCAAAAATTGGTAAGAGGAAGGAAATATTAAGGTCATAACAGAAAATAATGAAGTGGAAATAAAAAATACTATCCAAAAGATCAATAAAAGCAAAAATTGGCTCTTTGAAAAAATTAAACTAGCAAAACTCACAAAGAAAGGGAGAGAGAGATACTTATACCAAATTAGGAAATGAAAAGTGGAGATCACTACATATACTACTGAGAATCCTTTAAGAAACTCTAAGCCACAAAACAAGAGAGCCTAGAAGAAATGGATAAATTCTTGGACTCTTATATTCTTCCCTGGTTGAGCTAGGATAATATAGCATATCTAAACAGACCCATCACTGTTGAGGAAATATAATTTGTAATCAAAAGTGTTCCCAAAAACAAAAGCCCACACCCAGATGGATTCTCGATTAACTAATTATTTTCAAACTTTTCAAGAGGACCTATTACTAATCCTTTTCAGCCTCTTTTAGGAAATTGAAGGAACAGAGACATTCCCAAATAGTTTGTATGAAGCTAACCACCCTGATACTAAAAGAAGACATGAAATGCTGCAAAAAAGAAAACTACAAACCCAAATCCCTGATGAACATAGATACAAAGATCCTCAATAAAATCCTAGCAAATAGGATCTAACACCTCATCAAGAAGGTCATACAGGGGCCCGGGAGATAGCATGGAGGTAAGGCGTTTGCCTTTCATGCAAAAGATCGAATCCCGGTGCCCCATATGGTCCCCCGTGCCTGCCAGGAGCAATTTCTGAGCATGGAGCCAGGAATAACCCCTGAGCACTGCCGGGTGTGACCCAAAAAACCAAAAAAAAAAAAAAAGAAGGTCATACAGGGGCCTGGGAGATAGCATGGAAGTAAGGCAAAAAAGAAGGTCATACACCTTGACCAAGTAGGTTTTATTCTAGAGATGCAATGATGGCTTAACATACACAAATCAGTCAACATAATATACCATATCAACCAAAGAAAAATTAAGAACCATATGATCTTATCAATAGATGCAGAAAATTATTTGGCAAGGTCCAACACCCATTCATGATAAAAGCTCTCAATAAGATGGAATGGAAAGAATTTTTCTCAATATAGTCAAGGCCATTTTACCACAAGCCCATGGCTAACATTATACTCAATGGAGACAAACTAAAAGCCTTTCTTCTAAAATCTGGTATAAGAAAAGGCTGCCTTTGGCCACTCCTATTCAAGACAGTACTGGAAGTACTCACCATAGCAATTCGGCAAGAAAAAGATATCAAAGGCATCAAGATAGGAAAGGAAAAAGTCAAGTTTCACTATTTGCAGGTGACATACTATATTTAGAAAACCCTTTAGTCTCTAGCAAAAAGCTTCTAGAAATAATAGATTCATATAGCAAAGTGGCATATAGCAAATTAACATGTAAAAAATCAGTGGTTCTCGGGGCCTGGGAGATAGCATGGAGGTAAGGCGTTTACCTTTCATGCAAAAAGGTCATCGGTTCGAATCCTGGTGCCCCATATGGTCCCCCGTGCCTGCCAGGAGCAATTTCTGAGCATGGAGCCAGGAGTAACCCCTGAGCACTGCCTGGTGTGACCCAAAAACAAACAAAAAAACAACAACAACAAAAAAAATCAGTGGCTCTCATACAAAATAATGATAAAGAAGAGATGAACCTTAAAAACACAATCCTATTCACAATAGTGCCACAGAAACTCAAATACCATGGAGTCAACTAAAGAGGTGAAGGATCTATACAAAGAAAACTACAAAACCCTGCTTCAAGAAAATGGAAGTATACTGTGTTCATGGATTGGGAGGATTTACATCATTAAAATGGCAATACTTCCCATGTGCAAGTTTAATGCAATTCCTCTAAAGATACCCATGATGTTCTTCAAAGAGTGAATCAAACACTCCTGAAATTCATTTGGAACAGTAAGTGCCCAAAATAGCTGAAGCAACCCTTAGGAAAAAAGATGCAAGGCATCACTTTCCCAGCTTTAAATTGTATTACAAAGCAATAGTAATTAAAACAGCACGGAATTGGAATAAAGACAGACCCTCAGATGAATAGAATAAATTTGAATATTCAAAGAATATTTCAGAGATTAAAATCAATTAATTTTTGATAAAGGGGCAAGAAATGAAAAATGCAGCAAGGAAAGCTACAACAAGTAGTGTTGGGACAACAGGTCAGCCACATGCAAAATAAGTGAATTCGAACTTCAAACTAATACCATGCCCAAAGGTCAAATCAAAATGGATTTATATTAGACCAAGAACTATAGGTATACAGAAGAACATGTAGGTAAAACATTCCATAACATTGAAACTAAAGGCATCTTCAAGGAGGAAACATCACTGTCCAAACAAGTGGAAGCAGAGATAAACAAATGGAACAGCATTAATCTTAAAAGCTTCTACGCCTCAGTGACTTGGATACAAAGCCACCCACAGAATGGGAGAAACTATTCACCCAATACCCATCAGGTAAATGGCAAAGATCTAAACTATACAAGGTATATCTGACAGATATACTGACAGAACTTAACAATAAAAATATAACCTCATTCAAAATGGGAAGAAGAAATGAATAGATACTTCCTCAAAGAAGAAATACAGATAGTGAAAAGACATGAAAAATGCTCCACATCACTGATTATCAGGGAGATGTAAATCAAAACAGTAATGAGGTCCCATCTCATGACACAGAGATTGACACACATCACAAAGAACAAGAACAATTAGTGCTGGCAGGGATTTGGAGAGAAGGGAACTCTCATTCACTGCTGGTGGGAAAGCAGTCTAGTCTACCCTCTGGAAAGCAATACAGAGATGCCTCAAAAATCTGGAAATTGAACTCCCATATGACCCAGCAATATTATTCCTACGGATATATCCTAGGAACACAAAAACACAATACAAAAATGCCTTCTGCACACAGATATTAATTGCAGCACAATAGCCAGAATCTGGAAACAACCAAGATGCCTTTCAATAAATGAGTGGCTAAAGTAACTGTGGTACATATACACAATGGAATATTATCTTGCAACCGTTGGGGAAAATAAAGTCATGAAATTTTCCTATACATGGATGGACATGGTAACTATTATGGTGAGTGAAATAAGTCAGATGGAGAGAGATAGACACAGAATAGTCTCACTCATCTAAGGGTTCTAAGAAAAATAAAAGACATTACTGTAATAATATCCAGAGACAATAGAGATGAAGGCTGGAAGGACCAGCTTATGAAATGAAGTTTACCACAAAGAGTGGTGAGTTCAGTTAAAGAAATAACTCCACTGACAACTATCATGACAATGGTAATGAGTGAGATAAATAGAATGCTTGTCTTGAATACAAGTAGGGGGTGTGTGAGGAGGGAAAAGGGGAGGGCATTGGTGGTGGGAATGTAGCACTGGTGAAGGGGTGTTCTTTTTTATAACTGAAACCCCAACTGCAAATATGTCTGTAATCATGTTTTTAAATAAATAAATTATTTTTTAAAGGTGCCTATCATGATTGTAGGCTGGGGTAAGGGGGAGTTTGACACTCGTGGTGAAATTGTTGTTGAAACATTGTATGTCTAAAACTTAACTATGAATAACTTTGTAAATCAGAGTACCTTAATTTAAAAAATTCAGAAGAGAATATAATGCCTGACAGGAATGTGTGCAAACACAAACACAAAAGCGTGCAATCCTAGATTCTCTAATTTCACTTCTAAAAGTCAAGGTTCATAATCCTGCTCAATTCACACTTCTGCTCAAGCCTACTTGCCTTATCATAATAAGTACTAGACTATGTTTATTTCTTTTCTTTTTTCTTTTGTTTTTGGGCCACACCCAGTGATGCTCAGCGGTTACTCCTGGCTATGCTCTCAGAAGTCGCTCATGGCTTGGGAGACCATATGGGAAACCGGGGGATCGAACCACGGTCCGTCCTAGGCTAGCACAGGCAAGGCAGGCACCTTACCTCCAGCGCCACCACCCGGCCCCGACTATGTTTATTTCTACAGCTATCAATAGTGTCTTCCTGATCAATGCAGTAACAGTCCCTAGAATAAGCCCTGGAAAATAGTGACTCTCAATAACTATTTCTATTATTTTTGGGGTTTTATTTTTGGGTTTTTGGGTCAAACCCGGCAGCGCTTAGGGGTTACTTCTGGCTCTATGCTCAGAAATCACTCCTGGCAGTCTCGGGGAACCATATGGGGCACCGGGATTCAAGCCAATGACCTTCTGCATGAGAGGCAAGCACCTTATCTCCATGCTATCTCTCCAGCCCCCTATTTCTATTATTTTTAAAATGACTTTATTTAAGCAATTTACAAAATTGTTTATGATTGTTATTCATAAAATGTATAACACCCATCACAGTGCACACTACTTGCCACTATATTATATTGAGGGTTTTTTCTTTGATTCAAAATGTATGTTTTAGATGGGTTTCAAAAATACAGAAAGGACAACTAAAGGTCATTTGCCACTGCAGAGATTCTTCCCACTACCTTTCATTGTGAGCACCTGGCAGGTAGCCTCTCTTATGATCTGCAGTGACAGAATCTCACTGTGTTAGCTTTGCCAGTGTATCAGAATAGCAGAGAAATTGACTTAAGTTGAGATGTCATCAGAGCTTTGTGGTAACAGCAAGCACATTCAAAACATTCATTTATTAACATGAAGCCCTTGGGAGTGTTTAAAGCAGAAAAAAATGCTCTGTGTGTGCAGATATGAGTCTTCAGTGGGTAAAAGTGTCCCTTTATTGTTTCTCATTTCACTCAGCTTCCTTGATATTTAATTGTGTTGTCCTTATAAGCAAAGTCATTACAGGTCAAGAATATTTTATTAGGTAGGTTTATTTTTACTTAGTAAATTCTGTAAACTATAATGCTCTGTGTTTGATTCTTCAAAGATTAAAGAGATGTGAGAGAAAAGAATTACTGCTACTTTACAGATAAGTTCACTTAAATATTCTAAAATTTTTGTGGTACAGCAATTTACAGTACTGTGAATGAGAGATCATACATACAATGTTCCAACATCACACTCACCACTGAAGTGTTCACTTCTCTTAATTGTGTGTGTCATCACCATCCCAACCCTGCTCTCTAACCACTATGTAATGTGTGTTTATCTATCTACACACAGCACTCACACACAGACACACACACACAAACACACACACATTACCAGTATATCCCTGGCCCCTAACTCCTGTTTCCCCATTATTCCTCTTCCTTCTCACCTAAATTTTTCCCTTCTCTGTCCTCTTCCCAATACTCTGGGTTGGAGGGTGGTTTAGGAAGTCTCCCTTTAAAACATTTCATTCCCTTGACTGTAATTCTCTATACCACAGATAAGTGATATCATCCTATATTTGCCCTTCTTATTTTATTCAACATAACTTCCACTTTCATCCAGGTTGCAGAAAAAGCGCATGATTTCATCATTCCTTGTAGCTACATTGTGTATATATACTGCATCTTCACAATGTACTTATCTATTGTTGAACACCTAAGTTGAGCTCCTATCTTAGCTATTGTAGTGTTGCAATGAATAAAGATGTGCATCCATGTCTCTTAAATGAGTATTCTTGTGTCATGGGGGTAAATACCCAAAAGTGGGATTTTCTGGGTAGTATGACATCTAAGAAACTGAAAATTCTCCATACAATTTTCCATAGGAATTGAACCATATAACATGCCGATCAGCTGTGGATAAGAGTTTCATTTCATTACATCCTTGCTAACACAAATTGCTCCCACTATTTCTGATATGTACCATTCTGAATGGTGTGATGTGATAACTCTTTGCCTTCTTGATTTGTAATTTTTTATATAAGTGATGATGAGCATTTTCTGTGCTTATTGGCCATCCTTCTGTCTTCTTTTTAGAAATGTCCTTTAATTTTCTTTCCCCATTTTTGATACTTTTAAGGGGTTTTTTTTTGTTGTTTGTCTTTGTGAGCACTTTATATATTCTAGATATCAACCCTTAATCTAAAGTATTGGATGTGAATGTTTTTCCATTTTATTTTTATCTGTTTCTCTTTTGCCATGCAGAAACTCTTTAATTTGATATAATTCCATTTGTTTATTTTTATTCCGTTGCTAGTGGTACCATATCATTGAAGACATGACAAAACAAAACAAAAAAATTTAGATAATAAAATTATTACTGTGGAAGCAATTGTTCAATATGAACAAAATTTGTTTTATTTTTGTGTTTGGTCCACACCTGGCAATCAGTATAGGCTTTGAAGAATCCCATACGAGTTGAAAAATCTTTTCTCTAACTAGATACATTACTATAACATTTTTAAAATCAAATTAATTTTTCTACATTAGAACGATTTAAAGAATTTAGTATATGCAGTAGATATTGATCTTGTATTTTAGGCCTTTTTAAATAAAGGTGAGAATTCTAGCAAAAGGCTAGAAAAATAACTAGTAAAATGTCTTAACTGATATAAATATTTAACATTGAAGTTGCTGAATTTTCTAATTTCCAATTAACAAATGAGGTATACTGTATGGTAATTACTTTCTTCCATTTATAAATATTTCTCTTATTCTATGAATTCTTATATCCTTTATAATGCTGAACAGGAAAAAAATAGCATGTTTTGAATGAAGGAATAAGATTGCAAAGGAAAAAATGTTTACATTCACATCAGAGAACTAGGACAAACTATTATCAACATAAATCAGGGTAAGAAGGAAGATGATCAGGAAGCCTTCTCATTTAACAGATAAGATATACTGTTTGAGAAAATGCTACTAAATTAAAAAAATATATGTGTTCAGTACTTGCTATTACTCCTAAAAACCTTGTATTTTTTTTTTATTTCATTACTATGTGACCATTCCAAAGTCTTTTGCTTTTGTTTTGGGGCCACACTTTAAACATTTAGATCTCATTTAGATGATGTTTCATTTAGATGAAACATTTACCTTAATTTCATGTTTTGAACATTGTGAATAATGTTTTTTGCATAGGAATATAACTAGCTTTTAGAATTGGTGTTTTTATATTTCTTTTAAAAATTATCAAATGTCTTTAACTTTATTTTAAAATTTTTCTTTCACATTATGGGTTTACAATATTATGGAATTTCAACCTCAGTGTTATCTCCTGGCTCTCTGCTCAGGGATCACTCATCGTGGGCGTATGGGGTTCTAGATATTAATCACTCTTCAGCACCATGCAGGCAAGCACCCTAAGTGCTCTACTACCTCTCCAGCCCCAAATTCCATTTTAATTTTCAATATGGAAGGATATTTCCTTGATGATATCTATTCCTTAAACAACTCTCTCTGAAAATATATAGAATATGAAATCAAGATATAAAGATAGTTTTTAATTATTATAATAGAAAAATTATATTCAGGACCAATTATATATTTTATAGATAATTTTTATTATTTTGTGTGTGTTTGGGACACACCAGAATATAAGTAACACTTTACTGCTGTCCCAACCTACCATACTCTTTTTCTACCCTCAGTTCAGTCTTTAATTTTCAGTGTCATAAGTTCTGTTTCCAGTGGAAATTGTTATCCCCTTGTTTTGTTTTTTTAAACTCCACATATAAGTGACATCATTTTATATTCATTTTTCTGACTCAATTTACTTAGCTTGAAATTCTCTCCAATATGCAAAAACTGCAAAATTTTATCTCTTCTCATAGCTAAGTAGCACTCCATTGTACTTGCATGTCACATTTTATCGTTCACAATTCCCCCTCTCCCTTTTTTCTTGGCCACACTGGTGTGCTTAGGGGTTATTCCTGGCTGTGTTCAGGAGTTAATTATAATCGGGGCTTAGGGAACCATATGGGATGCTAGAGATCAAATCCATGTTGGCCATTTGCAAGTACCCTATCTACTGTATTATTTCTCCAGCCCTTCACTTAACCTTTTCTTGGGTACTTGGATTGTTTCCAAGACTTTGCTATTTGCTTTGGCATTTGTTTAAATCTTTATACTTTACATAGTAAATAAATCAGAAAACATAAATATGGAAACATTAGATCATGTTAACATGGATTTTATGCTGTCTTTTTCTTTTACAATGATTGGTCATATATATGTAGTTGAAATAAGCTGAGACTCTTAATATAGTAGGAAGTACATCAGTTTTATTCATTTGGCATGGAAATATATTAAGAGGAAGCATTCTATACACTTGGGGAAAGAGTTCTCAGCTAAAAAAATTTTTTATTCTTACTTTGTCATTGAAATTTCAATCTTCATTTGCTTAGACATTTTTTCAGAACAACTATGTCTAGGATACTCTAGGGATGTTGCAAAAACCATCTACAAAAGGTGGTTTTCTTAATCATGCAAAAGAGCTGCACTTAAATACAAAACAGCAACCTTAGTTGTGACATTTCTCTTTTGTTTCAAGGACTCATAAGGTTACTTTTTTTTTTTTTTGCTATTTTATTTTTCTTAAATTTCATAGATGAGTGAGACTATTCTGTGTCTGTCTCTTGCCCTCTGACTTATTTCACTCAGCGTAATAGTTTCCATGTCTATCCATGTGTAGGAAAATTTCATGACTTCATTTTTCTCGACAGGTGCATTGTATTTAATTGTGCATATATACCACATTTTCTTTAGCCATTCATCTGTTGAAGGACATATTGGTTGTTTCCAGAGTCTGGCTATTGTAAATAGTGCTGCAATGAATACAGGTGTGCAGAAGGCATTTTTGTATTGTGTTTTTGTGTGCCTAGGGTAGATCTTGAGGAGTGGTATAGCTGGATCATGTGGGAGCTTAATTTCCAGTTTTTTGAAGAATATCCATATTGTTTTCCATAAAGGTTGGACGAAACAGCATTCCCACCAGCAGTGAATGAGATTTCCCTTCTCCTCACATCCCCCCAACAATTAATATTCTTATTCTTTGTGATGTGTACCAGTTTCTATGGCATGAGATGGTATTATAAGGTTACTTTTCCATAGAACATCCAACTATTTGACCTATAGCTTAGAGCATTAAAATGTGACATTTCTGGGGCCCGGGAGATAGCATGGAGCTAAGGCATTTGCCTTTCATGCAAAATGTCATCGGTTTGAATCCTGGTGCCCCATATGATCCCCCGTGCCTGCCAGGAGCAATTTCTGAGCATGGAGCCAGGAGTAACCCCTGAGCACTGCCGGGTGTGACCCCTCCAAAAAAACAAACAAAAAAATGTGACATTTCTTTGGGGCATACAGGTATGATGAGAAAAATGAGTTCCAATCTCCTCACTTTCCTAACTTAGAGGTATATCTTCCTTAGAAGTACTGTGGCATAAATTTTGGAGATGAGAAAAGGTGAACTCACCGTGTTTTGTGATTTCCCTTCAGCTGATCGTCACCCTCAGTTATACTCCATTTATTCATCTGCATGCTCTTTTATTATTAAAATTAGAAGTATGATCCCAGGATGAGAGCATTGGGTTAAAAACCACTTTCTGTCACTTATCACGTAACTGATCATTATGTTTAGTTCATTCTCATTCAAGGTATGTGATTTCTTAAGACCTTATTAAGACTGTGCAGTTATTAAAATTCTGCTATAACTATTTCAGGTTATATGATGATTTATTTATGTAAATGTTTCTCTTGATTTAGAGAAAATTTTCTGAAATTGTTTATCTGTCATGAGTCTCTTCTTAGTTCTACGTCAGTCCAAGTAATAGCCCTACCATCTTTCCATCTCCTGAGTAGTAATGCCTTGGAATTCAAACTAAGTGCTACAAGCAGAGCTGAAGTAGGTACTTAGCACAGATTTTCTAATAATAATGGATGTCCCTATGAGTGATAAGATCCTGAACCTAGCTAGATTTTCTTCTAGAATGCAGTACCTTTGGGAACTAATATGATAATGTGTTTCATTAGGACAAGCTATGATTGGCAGCACTTGCAGATATATTTGCCTATGGAACCTTTCCCCAATGTCCCCCATCCCACAGTTAACAAACATTTTGTTTGTTTTATGTTCTGTAACCTCAAACTCAAGAGTTGCTTCTGTGCTCAGGGTTTACTCTGGGCTCTGCTCAGGGATCATTTATTGTGGGGATAATAGGACCATATGTAATTACCAAGGACTGAACCAGGGTAGGTTACATCCAGGACCAGTGTCTTATGCACTGTACTATAAATACAACCCTAGTTGCTGACCCTTTTCTGATTATGTTTAAATAATTTTGTTTTGAGGCCATACCTAGTAGAGCTTAGGTGCTATTCTTGGCTGTCTGCTCAGAAGTGACCCTTGACAGTACTCAGGGAATCAAAAGATGCTGGAGAGCCATATCATGTCAGGGTCAACTGCATACAAGGCAAGAGCCTTACCTCCTGCACTTCTTCTAGCCTGCCATATTTTAATGTTTGTTTTATAAGATAAAATATAAATACATCTATTCTTTTAGTTGGATTTGAATTTCATCTTAACCAACCTATAAATCTCATCTTGATCCAGTTTTGCCCCTCCCCTGATGCTCAATTTTCGTCAAAGGTGAAATGCTTGTTTTGAAGATTAGATGTAGTTAGGCAAAGTATAAAGCACTTTATGTAATCCATGGTATACACAGAAGTGCTCATTAAATGACCTCCCTTTCTGTTGCTACAGTAAGCTGATGGGTACCAGAATTGTATATCATGTACATCTTTTTTTTTTTTTTTTTTTTTTTTTTTTTTTTTTTTTTTTTTTTTTTTTTTTTTTTGGTTTTTTTGGGCCACACCCAGTGACGCTCAGGGGTTACTCCTGGCTATGCGCTCAGAAGTTGCTCCTGGCAGGCACGGGGGACCATATGGGAACCGGGGGATCGAACCGCGGTCTGGTCCGTCCTAAGGCAGGCACCTTACCTCCAGCGCCACCGCCCGGCCCTATCATGTACATCTTTTCACTAAGATTCAGACTTGACACTTTCAGCTGATTTTTATATGTTATTTTGAAACCAGTCAGTATATAAAACTGCCATTTTTATATTCCTCCTCAGAATAATAATCTTCTCTCATTTACATTAATCAACTACTAAATCTCTCTCTCCTAAATATATCTCATTTCCATTAATCTTTCATTTGGGGGAGGCACAAGCTACAGTGCGCTGGGCTTCCTCCTGAGTCTGTACTCAGGAATTCTCCTGGCAGGGTGTGGGGGACCATATTGGGTGCCAGGCATTGAATCCAGGTTGGCCGCATGCAAGACATGAACCTACTGTACTATGGCTTTGTCACATCATTTTCACCTATTTTTGTTTAGTTACAAAGCTATCAGAGCTTGCTAGAGTTAACTCCAGTTGTCTTTGGAGTATTTTTGATTACCAACTCAATTTCATCACAGCGGCACAAGTAATCATTGCAAAGAAATGCTTAGGAGATCAGTTTTCATAGTTGCATTTCAGGAGTTCCAAACATTTTTCTGAATCCTAACAGCCAAGACCTTTTTAAAATGTAGATTCTGATTGCTCTGGACAAGAACTTTGCACTGAAAGTGGAGAAACTAGCAGATAAGGCAGCCTCCCCCCTTTTAACAATAGTGCAAACCAAGGTACCAAAAAGGAAAGTGGGGAAGAGAGTGAGAGTGAAGCAATTTTCTGCCCTAGAGCAAGTCAGGGGTTAGAGGGGGTAGGGGATGGGAGGGAAACAGGAGACATGGGTGTCCATGCACTCGTGAAGGATGGTGTACATTGTATGACTTAAGTCCAACAGTGAACAATTTTGTAACCATGGCGTGTAAATAAAGCAATTAAAAATAATAAGATACAGATTCTCAACTAGAATGGTATTACAATAGTTAGGAGACTTGTCTTGCCTATGGCCAACCTGGTTTCAATCCCTGGCACTCCATGTCGTCTCCCAGTCTCACTAAGAGTGATCCCTGATTGCAGAACCAGGAGTAAGCCCTGAGCATTGGGTCTGTACTCCAAAATAAGCAAAATTAAAATAAATATAGATTCTTGGTTTTGGTCCTGAGTGACCATTTTCAACTATCTTTATCATAGTGGTTCCTTCTCTGTCCAAACTGAATGCCCCCATTCTTTATGACAAGCTTCCTACCATGGACCAGTCCTCCTGACCCTTGTCTCTATTGTCTTTGAGTATTATTATCATATTATCTTTTTTTTGGGGGGGGGTCACACCCGGCAGTGCTCAGGGGTTACTCCTGGCTCCATGCTCAGAAATTGCTCCTGGCAGGCACGGGGGACCATATGGGGTACCGGGAGTCGAACCGATGACCTTTTGCATGAAAGGCAAACGCCTTACCTCCATGCTATCTCCAGGGTCCCCATATTATCTTTTATATCCTACAGATGATCAGCACAAAATTTTAAGCTTTACGTAATGGTCACATCCCACTAGAAATTAATAAATACCATAAGATGTGACCCAGACCAGCAAACAATACAGATTTTTGTACTGTGTTTATTTGAACTGAATTGCAGGAATCATTTTATCTAGTTCTCTGATCCGTTTTGGCATGTGCCCTCCGGAAATCTGCATTAACGTGTTTTAACAAACTTCCGTACTGGTAATAGTTAAGATTGGAGAATCATTTTATTTAAGACAATGCTGGTTTTGACCACTGTCACACATTGTGGTTCTCCAGTGTCTTCTTCACTCCCATAACTCCCCCACCCCCATTTCCACCCCATGGAGCTGCCACGTACTCCAGTCTTTATTTAGTTTACTCTCTTCCCTCAATACCTTTGTGTTCATGGCTACCTATTCCTTACTAAATGCCCAAATTAGCAAGGTTACCAGAGTCTGTTTCAATGTATTTATCTCCTACAGAGCTTCACAGCAAGGGTGTAAGTGTAAGAATAGTATTTTTTTTCATTGTGTTACAATTTGTGTATGTATCTCTTTTACTAGATTTAGAACCTTGAAGTGAGAGACAATATTGTTTCTTTATTTCTAGACTTGCTCAGAAAAACTCATGAATGTTGAAATACAAGAAAAGGATGGGAAAGAACTTTTGAAGAGTACTAGTAATTATAGAAATATCCTATAGATGGGCAAGAGAGATAGCACAGAGTTTTAGTTTGATCCTAGTATTATGTGGTTCATTAAACACTACCAGATGTGGCCCAGCACTGCAGGACCTGAGCAGCATAACATCATTGGACCTTCATATTGAATTGCCTGTCTGGTTGAGAATCACAGAAAAGGTCCTGAGTCCTCCTGAGCAACTCCTGGAGACCCTCTATCTCCAAATAATATTCCTTAACATTAAAGTGTTTCAAGGACAGAATGTAAATAGGAAAGAGATCAAAGTAGGGAGAATTCTTGCCTCTGCCTTTCACCTATCCCCATCTTTCGCTCAACCTAAGTAAATCAGATTTAGAATTTTACATTGTAGTTTGTGTTGACAAGAAGATAAAAGCTTTTATTGAAAGTAAATTTGAAAACTATAGCTCCAGTTTACCTTTAGAGATCCCCTTTATGCATTTTTGCTTTATGTGCTTAATAAAGAAGTGAGAAAACTTTTTTTTTTTAGAAATAGAGCCAAGTGATCTCAATTAGAAAATGAATCTTTGAGGTAATATTAAAGATGTCCTAATGTGCCTAATGTGTTGAGTTGTGCCATCTAGTACAGTATTGGACTTCTTGCCGTATTTTAAGTACTTCTAGTTAATCATAAGAGAAATGCTAAGTAGTTGATATTCATCTCCACAGAGATGAGAAGCATGAAGGCAGGATTCAAAGAGTTGAGAATTTCTCTGAATTTATTTGAAGAGCATGCTTACATTTAAAAGCCAAATTTTTGGTAAATGCACTCCCTGAAAATCTGAGATTCTGAACAGGTTCAACACCTTATTGGTAGACTCAGGATATTTGTTATAGTGATAAATGAATTACTGTGAATGAAAAAAAAATATGAAATGCAAAGCCAACCAGGAATTAGAACTCTCATAAAAACAAGTAATCTTAATTATTAAGATACTTATATTTGTTGCAGATTCAACTTAAAGAATTCAATTCTATAGAATTTAAGTTTTATTTAAAGCATTGCTATTTGATTCAGTTATTCGTAGTTAATTAAGTCTTAGACACACAATGTTTCAGCACCAACCCTACCACAGGTGTTGGCTTCTCTCCACCAGTGTACCTGGAGTCCATTCCAGGCTATATAACTCCCACTCCAGCCTGTCATCATAACAAAACATTTTAGTTTGGTTGTTAAAGTTTGGGTCTCATTAATTCAGTGTTGTTGAGTCCATTGTTTGTTCTGTTCTTTTAACACCAACAATGTATCTGAATCCTCTTGACCCCTGCGGTCTATTATTTCACATTTGTCTTTATTCCCTTTCACTCTCTTTCCTTTTCCTCACTATACTCTGGGGCCAGAAGTGCTTAGGCAATCCCCATTTAAACCATTGCATTCCTTTATGCAGTTATTCTAAATATCAAATATAAGAAATATCATCCTGTATTAATCTTTCTTCTTTTGGCTTACTTTATTTAACATGCTGTCTTTCAGCTTCATCCATGTTGCAGCAAATTGCATGATTGCATCATTCCTTACAGCTATGTATATGATCCATTCTTCTGTTGTTGAACATCTAGGTTGATTCCAACTCTTAGCTATTGTATTGGGTGCTGTAATGAATAGTACTGTGCAAACGTCCTTTAAATGCACATTTTTTTTTCTGTCCTGGGGATATATACCCAAAATTGGTTTTTTTGGGTCATATGGCAACTTGATTCTGAGTTTACTGAGAGCCTTCCATACTGTTTTCCATAAGGGTTGAACTGACAACATTCCCACCAGAAATAATTGAGAGTACCTTTTCACCACATCCCTACAAACACAGATTGTTCCAAGTATTTTTGCTATGTGTCATTCTCACTGTATAAGATGATAGCTCTTTGTCATCTTGATTTGGATTTCCTTAAGTGATGATGAGCATTTTTTATGGGCCCAGTGGTCTTCCTTGGAGAGTTGTCTGTTATTTTTTCCCTCCCATTTTTTGATGGGGTTTTTGGATTTTGGGCATTAATCTGTATACTTTGTATATCAGGGATAGCAATCCTTTCTCTGATTGTTGGGTGATGTCTTGAGTGAAAATAACTTCCACTAAATAAGCTGTCTTTTAATTTTAGCCTGTATTTCTTTGCCATCCAGAAGCTTCCTACTTTGATGTAGTCCCATTTGTTGAGTTGATTCTGTTGCCTTTATCATTAGGCATCATGTCCATGAAGACTCCTTTAAGGTCCGAGTCGTAGAATGTTCTGCCTATGTTTTCCTCAGTGTATTTTATTGATTCAGGTCTCATCTTTGATCCACTTTTTGAGTTGCCTTTTGTGTAAGGTATGAGATATGGATCCAGGTTTAAATTTTTACATGTGATTATCTAGTTGTAGCAACACCTTTTGTTGAAGAGGCTGTTTTTTTTCCATTTCATATTTTTGACTCCTCTGTCAAAAATAGTTGACTAGATGGTTTATCATTGGATATTTTATTCTGAACCATTGATCCAAAGTTGTTTGTTCCAATATCATGCTGCTGTGATCACTGTGACTTTGTAAGACAGCTTCAAGTTTTTACAACTTCAATCTGTAGTAACAACTTTAAGATACCTCTCAGTCCTTGCTTTTTAATATGATGTTGGGTATTTGGAATCTTTTATGATTCCACACAAACTTTATAATTTACTCTTCTATGTCCTTGAATATTGTTTCTAATTTTTTATGGGAATTGCTTTGAATCTATATAATAATTTAGGTAAGATGGTCATTTTGATAATCAGGATTCTTTCAATATATAAGCATGGAAATTTTTTAATTTCCTTAGATATCATTCAATTTCTTTCATAAGAACTTTCAAGTTTTCTTGGCTGAGGTTTCTCACCTATTTAAGTTGATTCTAAGTACTTGATTATTTTATACTATTTTCTTTTTTTTTCCACATTGCTTCTTTTTTTCCTTTTATTTAAAAACCATGATAACAGAGTTGTTGATGATTTTTTTTGTTTGTTTGTTTTTTGGGTCACACCTGGCAGTGCTCAGGGGTTACTCCTGGCTCCATGCTCAGAAATTGCTCCTGGTAGGCACGGGGGACCATATGGGGCACCTGGATTCGAACCGATGACCTTTTGCATGAAAGGCAAATGCCTTACCCTCCATGCTATCTCCCGGGCCCCAGTTCATGATTGAGTTACAGTCTTACAGTGTACACCACTCTTTACCCATAAACATATCCCA
>PVKC010006256.1:0-31595 GCA_004027635.1 Crocidura indochinensis | reverse complement strand
AAAGAAAGAAGGAAAGAAAGAAAGAAGGAAAGACAGAAAGAAAGAAAGAAAGAGAAAGGAAGGAAGGAAGGAAGGAAGAAAGAAAGAAAGAAAGAAGAAAGAAAGAAGGAAAGAAAGAAGGAAAGAAAGAAAGAAAGAAAGAAAGAAAGAAAGAAAGAAAGAAAGAAAGAAAGAAAGAAAGAAAGAAAGAAAGAAGAAAGAAAGAAGGAAAGAAAGAAAGAAGGAAAGAAAGAAAGAAAGAAAGAAAGAAAGAAAGAAAGAAAGAAAGAAAGGAAGGAAGGAAGGAAGGAAAAGAAAGAAAACAGAAAAGAGAAAAGAAGAAAAGAAACGGGGCCGGGCGGTGGCGCTGCAGGTAAGGTGCGTGCCTTACCTCTCTAGCCTTGGACGGACCACGGTTCGATCCCCCGGTTCCCATATGGTCCCCCGTGCCTGCCAGGAGCGACTTCTGAGCGCATAGCCAGGAGTAACCCCTGAGCGTTACTGGGTGTGGCCCAAAAAACCAAAAAAAAAAAAAAGAAAAAAGAAGAAAAGAAAGAAAACAGAAGTGAAAAGAAAGACAACCAAGAAAACAAAGAAAAAACAAAGAAGAGAAAGAAGAGAAAGAAAAGGAAGAAAGAAACTAGAAAGGATGGAAGAAAAACAAAATAAAGAGAAAAAGAGGTGAAGTGAAGGAAGGAATAAAGAAAAATAGAAAAGAAATAAGGAAGGAAATTTCTTTCAAAAGAACGATTAGAACAATGACTCTAGGGGAACCTGAATCTTCTAAAACTATAATTAATGTGTTGAAAGGAAATCCTACACTCAGTTGATCTTAGTAAAACTAAGATCTCAGTTTTGCCCCAGGTCCTATTACTCATTAAATGTCTTTTGACATAGTACAAGTATACTGAAATAGTTCTAGAAAATTCAAGCTTAATTATATATAGTTTTACTTATTTTCATTTTAAAGTCTATTTTGTCTGATGTTGATATAGACACAAGTTTTTAAATTAGTATTTACTCTAATCTGTTATTTTACTTTCAATATAAACTTACATTTGTTTGTATATATACTTTTAATACAAATACCATAACACATATTTTAACCAAGTCTGAAAGTACATCTTTAATTGTTCTGTAATTAATGTAACTAAAGTGTATTTAATATATTAAAATATTATATATAGTCATATGATGTATACTACATACATTCATGTATAGTATATAATCATGTATAAGTTCATATATTAAATATTATAATCATATAATATATATATGCATTTTAATAATACATACATACAGATCTCTGAAAGTTTGAGTATAAGAATTACCAAATCCAAAGAACACATTGGGAGGACCAGTGTTTAGGGACAGAGATTTAATGTTACGTACTCTCAGAGCAGCAAGCATGACTAACTGGGCAAACGAAACCAACTAAGGCAGCCAAACCAGCATTTGGAGGCTGATTCTGGCACCGTAACCCAGCAGGGCTTTTGAGAGAATCTCTGTATGATATAGGAGGCAGAACAAAGAACAAAGGATAATTTGGTTACAGTTATAGGGGAAGTAAATATGCTGTGCTGGGCATACAAAAATGTGATAAGACTTCTAGTTTGTTTCCATTATCTCCTTGGAAACTGCCCAGTGTATTTCCATTTTCACACTGTGAATTGTCCTGCTGGGTCTGTCTACAAGACTGACTCCCACCCAGAATTCTGTGGAATGTCTTTTTCTTTCTAGCCCCTCTCCGTCATGAATCTTATATTTTCTACTCTCTGTGCTTTATATTATTTGTTTATTGAACTGCTCTAGCATGTAAAGAAAGGAAATTTTAAGAGAGAGAAATGTTTTGTTTCAATCAATGTGTTCTGACCTTAGATTTAATATTACTATATCTGATTCAGGAAATGTTGCCAGACTTTAAACTATCTCCTCCTGCATATGCTCAGAGTAAAAGTGATGATACAGTTTTCCTCAAAGATTTAAGAGTTTAGTTTAAAGCAAAATCTGCCAAAGTTTCAGAGATACATGACTTTGACTGTTTCCTGCTTTGCCCTGGTCAGCCTGTGCTTTCCTCTTTGGACCTACTTCTGACCAATGCACCTACCACCACCTGGCTTTAGCACTGCCCTGTCAGGCTTCTCATATATTTTACTTCTAATTAATGCCATGCTCAAATTGCAGTTGTGAATCTTTTAATTGATAAAGTGTTTTTAATTTTATTTCTTAGAAGGTATAATTAATTGTATCCAAAATCTAAATCATGATAGTACATAAAACATTTTTTATTTAAAAAGTTTGAAAGTAAATTTATACCGTTTTTCTTTATTCCAGAAAAAATACAAGGTATTTGTATTTGGTTCATTTGTCTCCCTGGTGACATAAATAACATGGTAGGAATTTTACGACAACCACTATAATGCTATTATAAAATAGCATTGCTATATACAATGTTTATGCTTATGCATATTCATCTTTCTTCCCTCGCCTTTCCCTTCTCACATATCTTTTCTATCATACTAATAGTCTGCTGAACGTGTCTTAGGAACAACTATAGACTTACTATGTGAAGTCTTTATATTGGCAAAATTTCTTAACTTTTAAGTTATTTCACTTTGTCTTTACATATAAAGCATATTTTGACTTGTATATCATAGATTCACTATTCCTCTCCAACGTGTGTTAGAGTTCTGTTTTGTCTTTTGTTATGCTTTCAGATCTGTCAGACTGTGCTCCTCAGAAATCTTTTCTCTATTTTGTGTTTAGTTTTTGAAATATTTTTGTAATACATCTCTGCATGTGTATATTCATAAGCTATGATTATCTTCTATCCAGAGAAATTATTTTGGTTTTTGAATATTTATGAACATGATGTTTTTTCAGCAGTTCTGAAATACTGTGTGTCTGCCACTATTGAAGATGTCCTGAGTACTGATCACTTATTTTACCATAATCCATATATATATATGTATATATTTTTGTATATCATTTGGTTCCTTTGTTACACTATATACCATTTCCCCTTCCATGTCTCTAACATAACTCCATTAATAATTCCCTTTACATTGTTTTAAATCATTTATTACAATATTTTTTACTAAATGTATAATGTTCTCTTATAAATGTCAAGCCAAAGTTTTGAATTAAATTTCACTATTTTTTTTTATTTTGGGAAACACCCTGTGACACTCAGGAGTTACAACCTGTATAAACTCAGAAATCACTTCTGGTTTGGGGGACCATATGGGATGCTGGGGATTGGACCTAGGTTCGTCCTGGGTTGGTCACATGCAAGGCAAACTCCCTCCTGCTGCGCCATAGTGCTGCCCCCCCCCCCCGTTTCACTTCAATGAATAAAATCATTTCAAAATTTGATATTAGAAACGATGTATTTTGTTTCTTGTTTGCTACACCTGACTTATGCTCTCTGCTTATCATGGATATAGTTACATTGTTAGTGTTTAAAATTACTTAGAGCAGTCTCTAAGTAATAAATAAGTAATAAATATCATAAAGCATAAAAATGTAATCATTGTGTCTCTGTAATAAATGTGTTGTTTCTGGTCCCAAGCATATCCTGTATCCCAACAGATAAATCTGGGAAAGATTTGGAAGATGAAGGGAGGAAAAGGGGTTCTTAAGAAAATTTGACCAGTGTTGAAAGAAAAAGGTTTAAGTCTTCTTGTTTAGAAAATAAACTTTATATACAAATTCAGTAACTCGTTATCATCTTTAAATTTTATCATTTCATTCCATACACCTCTCTACTTCTGGGTCACTTTGTTTTTCTTTTTCCAATTTTTTAAGCTATACCATTAATTTTTTTATGTAAGCCTTTTCTTTCTTCCTAATGAATGCATAGAAATCTATAAGTATTCTTATTAATACCTTTTTATTTGATCTTATATATTCTGAATATTTGTGTCTTCATTCTTATTTGTTGCCAAGAATCTTTTGTTGTTCTCTTTGCTTGTATTGTGGTTATAGAACATAATATGATTTCTATCTTCATGATTTTATGGAGTTATTTTTATGGCTAAGCATGTGTTTTCTCTGGGAGAATATCCCATGTGCATTGGAGAACAATTGTGCATTCAGCTATGTAAAGATGAAAAGACCAATAGTTGTCTACTAAGCCATTCTTTTCTACTTTTTCTTCAAACCTGTATATCCTTGTTAAGTCTTAACCTGTTTGATCTATCAAGAAGTGGCAGAGCAATGTTGCGATCTTCCACGCTATTGTGTTGTTATTGATTTCTTTATGCAAACTATTAGCAGTTGTCTTAAGTATTTTGTTGACACCTCATTGGATGCATATGGGTTTATGAGTATTATTTATTTCTAATGTACATACCTCTGGTTATTAAAAAAATGACCCTCTCTGTCTCAGAAGGAGATGATGAGATGGCCAGCTAAGCCTCACCCTGCCAATGTCATGTCTGCAGTATCCATCACTCAGAATAGCCCTTTTGCCTATGACCCTTCCTCATAGCCCCTAGATCAGGGGTCTCAAGCTCGCAGCCCACGGGCTGTTTGAGGCCCTCCATACAACATTTTGTGACCCGCAGCCGCCTTTAAATATTGCAGTATTCGCAATTATTCGCTTACCGAATAATCGCAATAAAAATCGCATTAGTAAGAAAAAAATTGCACTAAACAATTGCATACCCCGAGAAGTTCCATTCGGAGTATGCAAATATTTAATGTGACTTTTTTGCTATTTATTTTCTTACTAATGCGATTTTTATTGAGAATATTCGGTGAGAAAATAATCGTTAATACTTTGCGCCTAGCGCAGGCATTATTTTCACTACTCCTGCCCGCTGTCCCTTGCATTATGTGAGGCCTAAGGGAGAGAAGGGAGAGAAGTTTATTACAGAATTAGATTTTTTCATACCTTCATCATGACTTCATTAAAGCCCTCAGGGAAGAGAAAGATTGATGACAAGCAGAGACAATTTCAGGAAAAATTGAAGGCGCAGTATTTCTTTGTTGAGCACAGGGGCATCCCCACATATCTTATTTACTCAGAGTAAGTTGCAGTGCACAAGGAATACAACTTAAAATGCCATTATTCAACTAAATATGCTGAGAAATGTGCAAAATATCAAGGAAATGAGAGCGCCAAGTGGGTTGCCAGTCTTAAAGCATGTCTAATGAGGTAACAAGATCTCTTCAAGAAAGCAACCAAAGAGAATGTTGCATCAGTCGAAGCTAGTTACATGGTTAGTGAGATGATTACTAAAGCAGGGAAACCATTCCAAAAGGAGAGTTTGTTAAAAAAAAAAAAGTATGTTACAGGCTGCAAGTATTATCTGTCCGGAAAAGAAAGGTCAGTCTAGCAAAATCAGCCTTTCTGCCAACATTGTGGCAGAGCGCATTTCTGACACGTCAAGTGACATTTCTCATCAACTGTGTGAGAAAGTCAAATGTTTTAATGCATACTCAGTTGCTCTTGACGAGGGCACAGATATAACAGACACTGCGCAGCTCACAATTCATGATTATGGTGTTGATTGCAATTTTGAATTGACAGGAGCTGCTCACAATAATTCCAATGCATGGCCAGACCACAGCTAATGAGATATTTCAGCTTCTGTGTGATACCATTGAGAATGCAGGTTTGCCATGGAAGAGGTTTGTTGGAATAATAACCAATGGAGCACCATTAATGACAAGGAGGAAAAATGGACTGGTGGAACTTGTTTAAAAAGAACTTGAAGAGGAGGGTGAAGAGAAGGCCATTGCTCTTCACTGCATTATCCATTAGCAGGCCCTTTGTAGTAAATGTCTGCTGTGTGACAATGTGATGTCTGTTGTTGTGAAATGCATCAACCAAATCAGATTCAGGGGCTTAAAGCACAGGAGGTTCCGTGCTTTTTTAGAAGAAATGGAGTCAGAATATGGAGGTGTGCTCTATTTCACCGAGGTACATTGGCTCAGCCGGGGAAATGTCCTGAAAAGATTTTTTGAGTTGAGAGAAGAAGTGAAAGCCTTCATGGTGAAGGATGGAAATGCTGTTTCTGAGTTGAGTGGTCACAAATAGCTCATGGACTTAATTTTCTTGTTGATGTCACACATAAGCTGAATGTACTAAACAAGATGTTACAAGACCTGGGGCAATTTATCAGTGCTGCCTATGACAATGTGAGAGCAGTCTCCACAAAACTTGTGTTATGGAAATCCCAGCTCTCTCAGACAAACCTTTGCCATTTCCCAGCATGCAAGGGACTTGTGGATACAGGCATACCATTCAGTGGTGAGAAATATGTTGATGCTATTTTTAAACTAGAGAAGGAATTTGATCACAGATTTGCAGACTTCAAAAAGCACAGAGCCACTTTCCAAATTTTTGTAGACCCCTTTTCCTTTGATGTGAAGGTGCCCCTCCTGTGCTTCAAATGGAGCTCATTGACCTGCAGTGCAACTCTCATCTCAAAGCCAAGTTCAGGGAGATTAGTGAAAAAGCAGACATGCATGGGCAATATTTGAGAGAATTGCCCCCCAGCTTCCCTGAGCTTTCTCAAATGTTCAAGTACACCACGTGCCTTTTTGGGAGCACATATTTGTGTGAAAAGTTATTTTCCACATCGAACTTCAATAAGTCAAAGTACAGGTCTAGACTTAATGATGATCATCTTCAAAGTCATACTGAGGGTCTCAACTGCTTCCTCTCTAAAACCAAGTGTGGTTCAGATTTGTGAGAAGAAGTGCTGTCAAGTCTCTGGCAGCAAGAAATAGGCAAAAGATGGAGTGTTAATAATGAGATACTGTTAATAATGACATTTAAGGACTTTTTTTTGTGTGAAATCCATATGCGGCCCTGCCTCACCTCGACTTTGCCTCCTGAGGCCCCCAGTTAAATTGAGTTTGAGACCCCTGCCCTAGATCATTCTCCTTGGGGATACTAATCTGATCAAACTTCAAGTATGTCAGTATTTGGGCTTATATCACCAGGGCTTTTGTAGTGAGTACGAAAACCCTCTCTGAACATCTTCCTTCTTCCAAAAGGCCTGGCAATTGAGAATAACCTCTGAAAGCCACAGTATCAGTAATAGTGCTTTAAATTTATGGACAACTTTATTTGCTGTCATCCCTATAAAAACACACCAATTTAGTTTAATGAACAGCTAACAAAAAGAGCTGTTAGTATAAAACCTTTGTCATTGTTTTAACTACATAATTGAAGATACAAGAATTTTACAAATGTGCTTGCTACTGTACTTTACTTTTTTCTCTTTTAAATTTTTTTATTTTCTTACTTTTTCTTTTTTATCTTTTTATTTCTATTTTTTAAAATCACTTTGCTCTCACTTATCTAGAAACAATGTACTATGGTCAACTATGTCAATTATGTGTTGCATTTTTCCTAAAAAAATTAAAAAAGTGACAATGACATTTAAATAATAAGATAGCTATTCTGAATCTCACCTCAATATTTCTTCTATATATCCCTTATGACACCATTTAGATTTGATCTCCAGCCTTTTCTTAGTAAATAATGGTTTGAAATAAATGAATGCATAGTAAGTAGATTTTTAACCCAATTTTTCTGTATGTGGTGTGATATTAAAGGTGGTGGATGCCCCTTATAATGCAGTTTCTGAAACACCTGGTAGAGTGAACTCCTGTAGAGCTATTTGTTCAAGTATACCTTGTAGAGTCACTGTTTCAGGGATGCTCCTTAAGGATGAAAGCTTCTGGGACACAACAATTCCAGAGATTTGGAAGGACAGCACAAAGAGGAGTACTATCTCCCCATGATGTATAATTCCTAATTGAGCTTGGCCTTTGAGCCTTAATTCCTCCCTTACAGATAGCTCTGGTTATATCTAGCAAGAAGGCCTTGCTCCAAGATACTCCTCTCCTAAACTCTATTGTTCCCGCTGAGCCTCACCTATCTCTTGAGACTATGTCCTGTTACCCTTCAGATATCCCAGCTCCTCATTTTGTCCTATATAAAGATTGTTGTAAGGAATTAAAAGGTCTCTTGTCATCAGCCTGTGAGAGACCTGTTCTTTCTCAGTCATGAGCTGGGGGAACTTCCTAGGTCCCTGAATCCACTGGAAGGAGGAAGTTAACTTTGCCAGCAAAAGGGTAGGCACAACTTGACCCATGCCAGTGGATAAGGTCAGCACATGCATGTGTGAGTGTGTGTGTATTTGTGTATGATAATCATATAAACTACGGGGGAGGGGAAATCATTTAAACAAACAATTTTCAGATACTTGCAACATGATCTACAGTTCAGGTCAAAACTGACTCAGTCTATAAGAAGGGAAATTTAAATGCAGATATTTGTAAGCAAAATAAATGTTTTCTTTACACATTAGTAACCATTTATCCTTCCAAAGTTTATATTAATAATTTTATTTGTTATTTTGGGCCACTACCAGCAGCTTTCAGGGTTTACTCCTGGCTTTGCATTCAGAAATCACTCCTGGCAGGCTCAGGAGACCACAATGGATGCCAGAAATCAAATGTCCTATCCACTGTGCTAATGCTTCAGCCCCTACATTAATAATCTTTATAATTTAATATAGAGTAATTATATAATTATGTTCTAGGCATAGTTCAAATTACCCTTTAATGAATAATCAGAACAGGAATGCATATGTTTCCAGCAGCTTATAATGTAGTCATCAGTAATTATTTTGGGGGGGAGATATATTGAGTGATGTTCAGGGGTTACTCTTGGCTCTGAGCTTAGAAGTTGCTTCTGGAAGGTTTGGGGGACCATATGATGTGCCTGGATTGAACCCGGGTCAGTCCCAGGTTGGCCATGAGCAAGGCATGAACCCTACCCGCTGTGCTTTTGCTCCAACCCCAGGCATCAGTAAATTAAAGAGAAATTTTTTTTAATCTGGAATAAATTAGAAAGCGATTATAACATAATTGTCATAAATCAATAGGCAAAATGGTATTGATTTTTTAAAGTCCTAGAAATAACAGAGGAGTACATTTGCCAGAAACTGATTCATCAAAACTCATAATTCAGCCAGACATCACATTTAACCTAGGGGAAAAAACAAAATAACAAACATTCACAGCTTTGGATCAATTTTATATTTCAATAATTTTTGAACTCTGAATATGAAGAATTTCCGTAAATGAATTATGCAATAAATTGTGGACACATTAACACACATATTAAAATGGAGAGAAAGAGAAAATATATTTATGCAAAAAGCTCTGACTTTGTTTAAATAATATGTCTAAATTATAAGAAAGTTTTATACTATATTGCAATCACAGTTTTTATTCCTCATTAAGAAACTAAATAGTGGTATGTACTATTTTGGGCATTCAGCCTTCCAATTCTTTGACTTAACTCTAGTTTTAGGCAGGCTCAAGAAAATAATAAAATTGAACATAGAAATTAATAAATTTGATTTCAGAAAATAATCAAAAGGATCAACAAAAGCAAAAGTTGATTTTTTGAAAATAAGCTGGGAATGTTGCACTGGTGATGGAGGGTATTCTTTAGATGACTGAAGCCCAACCACAATCATGTTTGTAATCAGGTGTTTAAATAAAACATTATTAAAAAAAATAAAATAAATAAAATAAGTCCTTATAAAAGATTAACAAGATTAATAAACCATTAGTAAGACTTACTGAAAAGTGAGAGAAACTTAATAAAAAATCAAAAATATAAAGGGAGGTTTTACAAATAATATATAAATTCAAAGAGTAATCAGAGATTAATTTGAGAATCATTATGCCATAACTCAAGAGACTTCAAAAGAAACGGATAAATTTTTACACTTCTACAATCCTCCAAGGCTGAATCAGGATATCTGGAATACCTGTATAGATCTATCACAGTTGAGAAGATGAAATGATAATCAAAAGGCTTTCCCAAAACAAAAAGCCCAGGCCTAGACAGATTCACTAGTGGGTTCTTTCAAACCTTTGACAAGGACCTACTGCTGATCCTTTTCAAGATCTGCCAAGAAATTGGAGAAACAGAAATCAATAGTTTATATAAAGCTAAATTCAACATGATACAAAAATTGATAGAGACAACAGTAAGAAGGAAAGAAAGAAGAAAGAAAGAGATAGAAAAAAAGAAAGAGAGAAAGAGAGAAAGGAAGAGAGAAAAAAGAAATACAGAAAGACAAAACAAAGAAAAGAAAGAAAGAAGGAAGAAAGAAAAGAAGAAAGGAAGAAAGAGAAAGAAAGAAAGAAAGAGAAAGGAAGGAAGGAAGGAAAAAAGAGAAAGAAAGAGAGAAAGAAAGAAAAACAAAGATATAAAGAAATAAAGAATGAAAGGAGAAAGGAAGGAAGAAGGAAAGAAAGAAGGAAAGAAAAAAAAATATTCAGAAATCCTCAACAAAATAGCAAATACAATCAAACAACTCATAGATTAGAGATGCAGGAATGGTTAACATACAAAAGCCAATCAACATAATACACGACATCAATAAACAAAAGTCAGAAATTATATGATAATATAAATAGATGCAGAAAAAGCATTTATTTGACAAGGTCCAGCACCCATTCATGAAAAATCTCTCATGAAGATAGGGCTGAGTGAAATTTCCTCAATAGTATCAAATGTCCTCAATATAATCAAGCTATTTACTACAATCTCATGACAAGCATTATGCACAATGGGGACCCTACCCATGAAACATTCTGTCATACGACCAACTACAGGCTCTGGACGTACTAAGTTGTCTAACCTCAAAGTCTTTCTTTGTGGTCCCTGTAAAAGTTCCTCTCTAACACAGCTGTTACAGTCAAGTTTCTGTAGTTAGGCCAAATATTTTGTTTCCTTTCTATTTCCCCATTATTTTCTGTGTCTATGCAACAAACAACAAACAAAAAAAAATACCCTGCCCCCACACCCATTTTTCTATTATGTTTTTTATCTTTTAAATAGGGGCTCCCACCTTTTTCACAGAACCTTGGGACATGGATTACTTTGTTTTACCTCATATTTCTGCATTTTTTTGATAAAACTAAGAAGAAAAGAATAAAGAAAGGCTGGAAAGGCAAGGAGCCAAGTGGTCTTAAATGCATTAGTGGAAATTAAAAAAATAGAGACAGAACTAAATCCAAGCCAAAGTCAATGAAAATCGAATGAAGAGACCTAAATTTTAACAATATAAACTTAAATGGGTCTCTTATACTGGCACACCACGGAGCAAAGTGTGGTGGTATAGGATGCAGTCTTGGTTCATTGGTGAAGGGAGGTTGATACTGGTGGTGGAATTGGCTCTGATTCAGTGTATATCTGAAATTAAACTATGAAGGACTCTATAGATCACATTTTCCCTTCTCTAATCACAATTGTTTTAATAAAAAAATAGACATGGCAAAAGACAAGTTTATCCAGTCAAACCACTTCTATTCAATATAGTACTGGATGAAATTACCATTGCAAATAGGCAAGGTAAAGATATCGAGGGTACCTAGATAGGAAAAGAAGAGGAAAAGCGGGGGCCCAGGAGATAGCATGGAGGTAAGGCATTTGCCTTTCATGCAAAAGGTCATCAGTTCGAATCCCGGTGCCCCATATGGTCCCCCATGCCTGCCAGGAGCGATTTCTGAGCATGGAGCCAGGAGTAACCCCTGAGCACTGCCGGGTGTGACCCCCCCAAAAAAAAAAGAAGAGGAAAAGCTCTCACTGTTTTGCAGATGACATGATATTTTATCTAAAAAAATCCTAGTCTACAAATGAGTTTCTTCAAACAATAAAAATTAATATGCAAAAATTTATCATTTTTCTATACAAATAATGAAAAAAAGATATTAAAAGAACAAACTCATTCACAAATATACCTCAGAAAATCAAGCACTTAGGATTCAATTTAACTAAAAAGGTAGAAGATCACAACAAGAAAAATGATAAAATACTTCTTCAAGACATTGGAGAGAATACAAGGAAATATATCTCTTGCTCATAGATTAGGAGGATAAACATCATTAAAATGACAATAATTCACAAATAAATGTGCAGATTTAATGCAATTCCTATGAAAAGATCCATGACTTTTTCATGCAAGTGTATCAAACACTCCTGAGATCTACATGGAACATAAAACATTCATGAATAGTTAAAGCAATACTTGGGGAAACAAATATGGGGAGAATCCCTTGTTCTAACCTTAAACTGCATTATAAAGCAGAAGTCATTAAAATAGCATGGTATTGAAATAAACACAGATCTTCAGATCACTAGAATAGACTTGAATATTCTACTCAGAGATGGACTCAGAGGTATACGATCAATTAATCTCTTATAAATATTAATAATACAGTTAAAATAATACAATTTAAAGATAAATACTAAGTGGAACAAGAAAGCCTTTGCAAGAAGTGGTGTTGGGAATTTTGGTCAAGAACATGCAAAATAATAAAATCAGATGACTTTAAATCCATGCACGAAAGTCCAATCAAAATAAAGACCTTGATAACAGACCTGAAATTTGAGGCATATAGAGGAAATGTATGTAGAATTTTTATGATATTGAAGCTAAAGGCATCTTCAATGAAGAAACACCACTAACCAAGAAAGTAAAAGCAAAGATACACAAATGAGACTACATTAAACTCAAAAGTTTCTGCACCTCAAAAGAAATGATAGCAAAGATACAAAGACTACACACAGAATGGCAGGAACTACTGACCCAATGTCCATCTGATAAAGGATTATTTATAAGATATTCAGGTACTGGTAGAATTCAGCAAATCAAACGAACAAAAAACAAACAACAACAAAATAAAATTTATCCCCACCAAAAATTGGGAAAATAAATGAACAGAATGTTTCTCAAAGAAGAAATACCTATGGTCAAAAGGTACATGAAAAATGGTCCACATCACTAATCATCAAGGAGATGCAAATCAAAAAACAATAGAGTAACATCTCAAACCAGAGAGACTAGCACACACTGCAAAACTCAAGAATAACTGATGTAGTGTGCATGTGAGGAAACAAAGGAACTCTTTCACTGCAGGTGGAAATGCTGGATATTCCTTAATAAAATGGAAATTCAGCTATGATTCAGCAATATTACTCCTAGGGATATATCTCAGGAACACAAAAACACAATACTAAAATGTCATCTGTATTTCTGTTCATCACAGCACTATTTACAATATTCAGAATTTGGAAACAATGCAAGTACCTGAGAATATAAGTGTGGCAAAAGAATCTGAGGTATACTCCAGGGGGGAGGTGCATGGGGAGGAGGGCAGGCAGACATCTGGCTTCTGGTTTCCTCTTTGATTCTGGAGATCAGGTCTTGCCAGGCATAGGGTTTGGGAAGGCCTCATACTGGAGCCCTTCTCCCTAGCCTGGGAAATGCTGGGATGCTTGGCAGGCCCAAACCCATCCCCCTTGTTTTCCCCTGGACTTCAGACCTTCCCTGGGCGCAGGTCTAGGTGGACTCTATAGGGATCAACAGGCTTTCCCCCTACCTCTCCCTACACTAATTGGAATGCACTTTGGGAGGAGGGTGGGCCGTTCTAGCACTGGTTTCTGTTGGGACAGTCACTGGAAATTTTTTCTCCTTTGTATTGTGACCTTGATACTGCCCTACAAAGCTCATTTCTAAGATTTTACAGTCTCAGTCCCAACCCTTATTTCCTCCCAACTTCCCATGTAAGTGTAGCTCATAACATGCAACTTACCACATAGAGTGATAAGTGCAGTTAGAGAAATAACTACACTGAAAACTATCATAGCAATTTGAATGACTGAGGGAAAAAGAAAGCCTGTCTCAAGTACAGGTGTGGGTGGGGTGGGGAGTAGATAGATCTGGGAAATTGGTGGTGGGAATCCTACACTGGTGAAGGGGGGTATTCTTTACATCATTCTAATTATACAACTACAATTATATTTGTAATCACGGTGTTTAAAGAAAGATAATAAAGAAAAAAAGAATCTGAGGTACATCTACAAAATGAAATACTATACAGATATTATGAAAAATGAAGTTGTGGGGCCCGGGAGATAGCATGGAGGTTAGGCGTTTGCCTTTCATGCAAAAGGTCATTGGTTCGAATCCCGGTGCCCCATATGGTCCCCCGTGCCTGCCAGGAGCAATTTCTGAGCATGGAGCCAGGAGTAACCCTGAGCACTGCCGGGTGTGATACCCCCCCCCAAAAAAAAAAACCAAAAAAAAAAAAAAAGAAAAAAAATGAAGTTGTGAAATTTGCTTATACATGGATATAGAAATTTTTACTCTGAGTGAAATGTCAGAGAGAGAGGGATAGACAGAAAAATCTCATCCATTTATTGTATATAAGAATAATAAAAGATAATAATATCCAGAGTCAATAGAGAGGAAGACCAGTACATATTATGAAGCTTGCCACAATAGTGGAGCAGTATAGTTAGAAAAAAGGCAATAATAATTGGAAATAATAGCTCAGGAATATAAATGGGTATTAGGGACTGGGAAAGTGGCGCTAGAGGTAAGGTGTCTGCCTTGCAAGTGCTAGTGTAGGTTGGACCACGGTTCGATCCCCCATATGGTCCCCCCAAGCCAGGAACGATTTCTGAGCGCATAGCCAAGAATAACCCCTGAGCATCAAAAAATAAATAATAACAACTGGGTGTTAGATGAAGATAAAGTGATATGCACCTTATCCCTTCATTAACAATAGTGCAAACCACAGTAAACTTTATTTCTAAAATAGAAATAAAAAGAATAGAGAAAGAGAAAAAGAGAAAGAATGTCTGCCCGTGTGTTGGATTACTGGATCCTACTCAACTAATTCTCCATTTGGTTATTAGATTACTGGGTTCCTCCCTACTTGGTAATCTTTCTCTACTACCCTAGGGTGTGGCTAGATTCTTGATAATAGAAGCTGGGTTTCAGGGAAGCAGCTCATTGATATGTTGGTCTTCTTCCACTAAGCTGCTTCCCTTCTAAGGAGTGGAAGTCTTGGGATTTCTGGCATGAATGTTGGAATTTACGAACCGTTCTTGCCCTCTTTTCACTGTTTGAATTGTTTTCTGCATCATTACTTGGTTCCATACCCGCATCTCTCCAGGTCCTAGTTTTGGAACATGAGGCTTCTTTCGCAACGGTGTTTAAATAAGAAAAAATAATACTGGCTTACAATGTCTCTTGTATTTTTTACTTTTGCAGAACCCTAGCAGCCAACACTGTAAGGAAGACAACAGGTCCTCATCTTGTTCGAACACATTCACATTCTGTTCTATCTATAGATTTATAAGTTTTTTTGGTCCCTTTACATGAAAGTGCCAACATTAAAATTTAAGCTTAATTCTTATCAGAAGCCAAAGAACATTGTGTGCATTGGTGCTAGACATTTCTGAATTTCTATTTATTTTAATATTTTGGTTTAGTGAAGATTCTGATCATTACATCAATATTCTTATAAGTCATAAGAGATTAAATGAAATGCTTCAAATCTATCCTGATTACTGCTTTTCCCTGTTCTCTTTTTATTTACCTGAACCCCACACTTAACTAATGATTGTTTGGAAATTAGAAGCATTTCTTTTTTAATCACCTATTCGTTTTCCCATTTTTGTTTATCCTTATAGTTTTTCATCCTCATTCTAAGAATGATTTACAGATAAACACTCACATTCAACATATTTCTATAATTTAGATAATTTTGAAAACTTATGAAGTATTATAATAATATTTACCATAATTAAATGAATTATTTTAAATTATAACTATTATAAACTAAACTGTTTATATGTAGGGGGTTGGGGAGACACCTGGTAGTACTCTTGAACTAGTCAAAACTCAGGGCTTTGGGGTTATACATGGTGGTTTTGGAGGACTTAGCATTTCCACAGTTTGAATCTGAGCCTCCTGTATGCAAAGCATGTGCTCCAGATCTTTGGAAAATTTCTTTAGCACTTACATTTAAAAAAATAAATAAATAAAGCGAGAAAATTTGTATCTCAAATATGATACTTTTAATTTTAATCTCTGCTCTCTTTTTACAGCTGTCATTAATAATATGTATCTGGAATATTTTTTATTTTACATAAGTGTGATTATATTCCTGATGTTTCACTTTGTGTCATGTACTGAAGAATTTAATCCTTTTTATGTTTTACTTTTTTTATATAGTCCTGAGAATTAATCCATGTGAAGTAAGTGCTCTGTTGAGCTCTTTATTGCTTCACAATTTGTTTTCTTACCTTTCACTCAAAAATTTATGTATATATTCTTTTTGTTCCAAAGTGTTTCTTCACATAAATATATACTATAATTTGTACATTTCATGTAAATTGATGGCATCTGCAATATTTCTCTTTTTCACTGCTATGTGAAACAAGCTTGCTATAAACTAACATAAGTATATATTCAGTCCTTCTCTTGGACATAAACCAAAGAATTATATTTCAGAATCCTGACATACACTCCTTTCAGCATTTGTGGATGTTGCCAAATTGAGTGCCACCATATGCAATATGTGACCATTACGTTTCCCCATCTTTGCTTTCTGAGACTTAATTTTTAGAGTGTAAATTATCTTTTTGAGCTAAATATATTTAAATGTGTCTTTATCTTTACTCTTCAATGAACTGTCTATTCATATGCTATATGGAATTTCTGATTTCTTTCCTATTGTTAAAGAATGAAAATTCACTAGTCTATCTCAACCAAATTTTGATCATACTGTAGCAGTCAGTGCTACTTGTTTCAACAGATTATTGAAGACTGGAAGCCCTTAAACAAGAAGAATTTACTTTCACAGTTCTGGAGATTTAGAAGTTAAAGTTCAACCTACTATTAGAGTGATATTCTAGTGAATGACCTTTCTTGGGTTTACAACAAGAATATATACGCTGTGTTTTAATGGCTGGAAAGGCTATGGAGTATGGGGAAAGGGCTTTTTACTGTATTATTATTATTCCTGAAGACTCAGTCTTCATAAAAAAAGCACTCTCCATTTTCTAATATGATCACAAACACACATATATAGAATTCCTTTATATGTACTACGGAAAAAAGACACGGACATTTAGAATATTGTGCATGATTTTTGCAATATCATATGCTGAAAATTGTATGTTGAGTCACTGAACTATATTTTTAGTTTTAAATATTATTCTATCATGATATATAAAATATATGTATACTCATAAACATGATCTTATATAACATGAGCAGCATGGTTCACTCGCAAGCACATATGTCAAGACATATAAGGAAGCAAATAATAGAGCAGAGAGGAAAGAAAGCAAATAATATGCTTCAATTACTATAACAATTTTTTCGGTTATTTCCAGGGGGCATTGAGCCATAACCTTCAGTGCCTCAGAGGTTACTCCTGGCTCTGAAGTTGTTCCTGGCAGGCTCAAGGGACCAAATGGGATACAGGGAATAGTATCCTGGCTTATCCTGAGTTGGCCGAATGCAAGTCAAACACTCTACACTGTGCTGTTGCTCCAGTCTTGAATATTTAAATAAATAAATAATCTAAATATATGCATGAGCTCCAGAATTTCTTGGAGAGTATTAATTTATTATATAATTTATTTAATTTTATATATATATATATATATATATACTTGTTTTTATTGCTTTGGGTCACATGTGGCAATGCTCAGGACTTATTATTGACTATGCACAGAGGACCAAATGGGATGCCTGAAATTGAGCCTGAGTTGGCTACAAGTGAGGCGAGTACTTTCCTGTTGTTCTATCACTCTGATCCTAGGTTGATAATACTTTTATTATAAGCTCTATTATTAGGTCTTGATATAATTTTTGCATTAGAAAATATCATTTTCAGAAAATTAATTGATGATATGCATAGAAAAAGGTCCAGAATGAAATTGAATTTCTGATTATTTAATGACTTTTTTTTTTGTGTGTGTGTGGTTTTTGGGTCACACCCGGCAGTGCTCAGGGGTTACTCCTGGCTCCATGCTCAGAAATTGCTCCTGGCGGGCACGGGGGATCATATGGGGCACCAGGATTCAAACCGATGACCTTTTTTTTGCATGAAAGGCAAATCCGTTACCTCCATGCTATCTCCCGGGCCCCAACTTTTTAAAAAAATATATAAATGACAAAAGACTAAATATTTGTTCTTAAGAGTTAACTGCTTACATTTTCTGTTTACTTTTTACTATGTACAGAGGAAGATTTATTAGCACCAACTAATTCCTTACTCAAATATCTTTGAGCTAGGAATGGTACCAACTTGTCTGCCCTTTTGTATGTTTTGAGCGTGTTAAGGGAAGACGGTGTTAGTTTGTCCTCTAAAAGTTTCAAAACAATGAATAAAAGATGCAATAACACTACATTTGGAAACCAAGAGCAATTTTTTCTTGAGACCTTCTTTGAGAAAATTTTATCTTCATCTAGAAAACTCATGTGTATAAAGGATTGTTTCTAAAATCTAGAAATCATTCAACTCACTTTACTTGTTGGAGTAGGAGTTCAGAATGTTTATATAGAATTTGGCTATAACTGGTAAACACTATCTTTGGCATTCCCACATAAGAAATAACCATGTCAGCTTTCACTCTTCACTTTTAAGAAACTGGAATTTTAATCTGGAGGTAGATGATTGAACGATGAATAACATACACTTATTATTCCCAGGTTATGGTATAGAAGAAAAAAAGGCCAAGGAAATCTCTTTCAGAGATATTGGACTTTGGATACTATTAATTTTAATTAAAGTGTGATATTGTATTATCTTCTATATATGAATGATACTAAACAAAGAATCTGTTTCAGAATAAGGAAAGAGCATGGCAATAAAACAGAAAAAATAATTTTAAAATAAAATATATTTTTAAAAAATATGTTTATAGAATATATAAAATTTATATCAAATATATAAACATATTTGATAAAATAAATATAACAAAAAATTTAAAAAGTACTAATCCATTTCATATTTAATTTGCTCTACCTAGTAAAAATTCTAAATTTTTATGGAATAAGCACTGTTAAATCTAAACCATAATTGTCAATGTTTTGGGACCCATCCTACCCCTTTTATTCATCTCCCTAACTCAAAACAAGTAATATTTTTATAATAAATTTTATCAACATATTTTATTTTTATTTGCTTTAAAAATTTTAGTTTAAAAATATTAAAACTAATATGGTATGCATAATGATAAAATCATTAAACAGTTGAATTTATTTGACTATTGGAATCAAAAAGAGAAAATAGGGGCCGGAGTAATAGCACAGCAGTAGGGCATTTGCTTTGCACATAGAATACCCTGAATGGACCCGGCTCACAGAGCCAGGAGAAACCCTGAGCGCAACCAGGTGTAACCAAAGGAAAAGAGAGAGAGAGAGAGAGAGAGAGAGAGAGAGAGAGAGAGAGAGAGAGAGAGAGAGAGAGAGCCTTGGAATTATAAAGGCTAGGTTGTAAGCCTAGACATAATACTGTTTTTCGTTATTCTTTTTTAATTCTTTTTTAATTTTTTAATATTTTTTGTTTTGCTTTGTTTGGGGAAAGTGATTTTTTAATATTCTTTTTCTCAAAGATTGCTTTAGCTATTCATGTATGTTTATTGTTCCACATGAATTTCAGAACTGATTGAATCACTTCTTTAGTGTCATGGGTATTCCTATAGGGATCACACTAAATCTGTGTGATACTTTATTAGAATTGGCAAATTTAATAATGTTAGTTAAGACTATAAATCCTTGAGAGGAGTATATGTCTTCATTACCTTGTGTCCTCTTTTATTTCTTGAAGAAGTGCTTTGTAGTTTCTTTTATAGGACTTTTACCTCTTTAGTTAAGTTTACTCCAAGGTACTCGATTTTCTGAGGCACAATTGTTAATCTTTATTGTTGGAGTGTTCACTGGATGTTTTATTTGACACTTCTTTTTGTACTGTTGTGGTGTTCCACCTCCTTTTTCCCCTTCATCTCTCAAACCTAGGATGAGAGCTTCCAGGACTCAGCCCATTTTCAGATTTTTTTCCCCCAGTTTATTACTTTTCTCTTTTTCAAACAAAACTACATAACTTGAATATCTAGTCCCGCCTCCCAATTAGAGGGGAAAATAAGGGAGGTACCAAAACCAAACAGGTGTAGGACCACTAAGTAGTTAGGTAGGCACAGAGGGGACCACTTATTCTGGCAGCCCTGGGGTTAAGGAGGAGGATATGGGAGGCAGGACAGGAACGGAGGTGGAGGGAGGACAAGTCGGTGATGAGAATTCCCCTGATTTTATGTTAATATGTAACTAAAATATTATTGTCAATGAATGTAGGCTACTATGATTAGAATAAAAGAATATATTTTAAAAAAGGCCAAAAACATTAGAAATTGAAAAGCTCACATTTTTATAGAGACAGAACATTGCAAGCTATCCAGAAACCAATCTCCCTGTGTTTCTTTTCCTGATATATGCTTGTGAAGTCGTTCTGCAATTAATTCTACAATTTATCCATCCATCGTGTTAATTGTATATTCAGTGATATTAAAAATATAATAACGTTTACTGTGGAATCCTATAAAAATATTTTTCCTCTTCTTATTTGTGAATAGAAGGCCATGCTTTTTTGTGTATTAATTTTGTAGCCTGTCACTATACTATGCAAGCCTACTGTTTCTAGAATCTTTTTGTAGTGTGTATAATTTTCTAGATACAGTATGATATCATCTACAAATGATAAGAGCTTGACTTCTCATTTTCCTATCTAGATGCCCTTGATAACTTGTCCTATAATTGCAATTACCTCCTCTACTATGTTTAATTGAAGAGAAGAGAGGGGTCAACACTATCTTGTGCTGGGTCTTAAAGGAAAAGCTTTTAGTTTTTATCCCGTTTGAGTATAATGTTTGCAATGGTCTTGTGGAAAATGACTTTGACTATAATGAGGAAAGTTCCTTCAGATCTCATAAGTTTTAGTTTTTATCATGAAAGAATGTTGGACCTTGAAAAGTTTTACTGCATCTATTGATACAATCATATAAATTTTTTCATATTGATTTGGTGTATAATATTGACTCACATATATTATACCTTGCATCTCTGGAATAAATTCTGCTTGGTCATGTATATGATCTTCTTGATGAGGTTTTGTATTCTATTTAGTAGTGTTGGGTTAAAGATCTTTGTAACTGTCTTCATCCAGTATATTAGCCTTTAACTCTCTTACTATCTCTTTCTCTCTCTTTTTTTTGCAGCATCTCTGTTTGTTTTTGGTATCAAGGTGAATTTAGCCTAAGAGAAACTATTTGAGATTACTTCTGTTTCTTCCCTGTTTTAAAAGAGCTTGAAAAGGATTGTGTAGATTGTATTAAAAGTTTAAAAGATGAGACTGGAGAAATAGTAAGGAAGTAGGCATTTGCCTTGCATGCAGAAGAATAGTGGTTTGAATCCCAGCAACCTATATGGTTCTCCTCCGAGCCTGCCAGGAGCAATTTCTGAGCATAGAACCAGGAGTAACTCCTGAGAGCTGCCAGGTGTGACTTGCCCCCCCCCCCAAAAAAAAAAAAGTTTAAAAGAATTCACTAATAAAACCATCTGGTCCTGGGCTTTTGTTATTTAGAAACTTTTTGATTATCATTTCAATTTCTCAATTGTGATAGATTTGTTCAGATATTCCAGATAACCCTGGTTCAATCTTGGAAGGTTATGAGATTCAAAATTATTCATTTCTTCTTGAATCTCTTGATTTGTGAAATTTGGTTTCGTTATATTTTGAGGAGTTATATTCAGCAATGCTCAGAGCATAGCATTCTCTTGCTAAATTGTGGAACTGTACAGGTTCTGGGCTTAAATCTAACTTTGCAGTGTGCAATGCAACTGTTCTAACCATTGTCCTCTCACTCCAGTACATCTAATTTATATTTAAACCAAAGATTAAAAATAATATGAACTCAATCATTAATACAGATAATATTTATTGAGAAATGTAAGTTGCTCCAAACCAATTGGCTATGGAAACTCAGATGAAGAAAGATTTAAATATAGGACAATTAAAGTGAAACACATATGGGTAAACCTAGATGGGCAAGATAAGAACCTCTGGTTTTGTCTCAGGATGTTAAAGACGGCCAAGCCATGAAAGAAATAAATCTTTATTGATCTTAGTGCCAAAAAATATTTTGAGTGTGAGGTTAGGGCCATGTGCAAATGATAAACTTTTCCGATTTTTTTCTTAATAAGAGCATACATATTTTAAATATCAGTTGTGACCTCAAGGTGTAAAGATATGATTAAAGAAATAAGCAAATGCTAATGATATAATGTTATAGAATTATATTTAAAAATATTGGTTAATTTGAGTCTGTGTTTTTTAAATAGAATTTAAGATGAGAGACTATATTGAAATTATCATGTAAAAGAATACATTAAATACAAAAAAATAATTTCAGATCAGCTTCATAAAATATTCAGTTGCCAGATAATATTCTTTCCTTATCTTTGACATTAAAATTTTTCCATATTTCACTTTAAATATTTAAGTATTTTGTAATAAGCATTATAGTACTTGCAAGTTGAGCATAATTGCTTTACCAAAAAATGACATCATTAAATTTAAAGTATGAGTCTTTCCCTGCAGGAACAAAGATATTAATCTTTCTGACCACTATGTAAATATTTAAAACTGATTTTATAAAAATGATCTTAACTACTTGTAAATTTGCAGTTCCTGAAGAGAAATCTTTATGAATATTAATCATCACTTAGTGCGGTATCATTTTATTATTGACAATTTGTCAATGAAATAAAAAAGACAATTACAATCACTCAGATTTTTTTAATTTGAAATAAGATCTTGTATCTATAAATATATAAAGAATGGGTTTTCACATTTTCTCTAATTGTTAAATGTATCTGTACTATTTTCTACATGTCAGGAATAAATGTATTTTCAACAAATCAACTGTCATTCTCTTGTAAACAAAGCTTTAAATCTGTCCCTTCCACTTAAAAAACAAAGAAGTATTCTGATCTTATGTATCAAAAGATTGAGAACCCTACAGTGAAACATTTTATTTATAAGAAATCAGGCAAAGTATATCTTGAACATTTTTCTGAACTAAATTTCCAACATGTTGCCTTTAACATTTTAGAGGGGTAGAGCCAAAGCTTTGGCCCATGACTCAGAACCCAGATGGGGCTTCTGCTTTCTCCTGTCAGACATCATTTGTCTTCCAGTTTCCTGCTGTTCTATTCTTTAGTATCATATCTGATATTATCCAGTCTTCCTCCTTAGTTCACCCATTTGGATGTAATCTATTGCCCTGACAGTCTAAATCCTCAAACTCTCCAAGTTCCTCTATAGTTTGCCTTTCTTGGCAAAAACTCAACTGGAACAATACTGACTTTACTCTTGGCCTCTGTGCTTGGCAACCTTGAGTTTCCTGCTCCCTTTGGATGACATTTCTGAAGTAAGACTCTGGCTTGAGCTGCAGACTTTGTGTTTGTAATTATCTGAAGAGCTTGCCCTCAATGGTAAGGTATGCTACTGGCAAACCATACAACAGTCCAACTACCTTCTAAAGCAGAGTATGTCACTTTTCTCCATTTCATACTCTTCTTATGTCTAAGCCAAATGTACCATATCTGATATGATGACTGCCAAATATCTAAAAAAGTGGAATGAATAATTTTAAGATGTGTGCGTTTGTATGTGTATTTGTGTAAGCGAAGTTATGAATTGTATGCTAACCAAAGATAAATAACCAAAAAAAAAACAAAACATCTGTGGCTATTTCTGCTTCTCTCCATATTCAGTCTTCAACTCTGTAGTTTATACCATTTCAACTAAAACTTTTATCAATGCAAATAATAATTTTTTTCAGAAAATATGATGTATTTTTATATTACTTCACTTGCCAAATTACTGTTTTTTCTATTGTCTAAATGTTTGTATTCATCTCAAATTCATGGCTAACTCCTGGTATATAATATAATCTATCTCTTTTGAGATATTTGTAATCATATGATCTTATTATTTCTTTGAAATCTCCTTGGAGGTTTTCTACCCATTTATGTTACTTAATTTTTTTTTTTTTGGTTTTTTGGGTCACTCCCGGCAGTGCTCAGGGGTTACTCCTGGCTCCATGCTCAGAAATTGCTCCTGGCAGTCACGGGGGACCATATGGGGCACCAGGATTCGAACCGATGACCTTTCGCATGAAAGGCAAACGCCTTACCTCCATGCTATCTCCCGGGCCCCTAATTTTTAATCAAAATAATTCCACTTAAAGTTTTATGTATTCAAATTTTATAGACAGCATTCTAAAAAGTATTATCTATCACTATACCTTAAATTGTCATTGTTCAGTAACACACTGTACCCATCTCCAAAATCGAAAGTACTCTCTCTTATTTTTTATGAATATGTACACAGATGCAAACATTTCAATGTAGCATATTCTACAAGGAATTCTTTCCCCATTTGCAACCAACTAACACAGACTCAACAATCAGAAACATGCACATAACACAATGACCACTCACAAACATCAGAACTCCTTGCTCTTATCATCATAATTCAGCTTTATTGATATATTTTGCCTCAATGTGGGAATTATTTTTGGAAAAACATTACTTGATATATGAGTTTACTCCTATAGGCTAAATGTATTCTTCAATGTCTCCTCCAGGTTTTAAATGCTTATCTTCCCACGAATATCTTCCATAGATATTAATCAACTTAGTAAGGGTAGGACATAAACTATACCTAGTTTTCTTTTTTTTATGTTTTATTTTGTTTTGTTTTGGGGTCACACCCAGCTATTATATATAATATACATATATAATATATATTTTATGTATGTATAGATAGAGAAATTCTTTACCCATCATCATTTGTCACTGGACACTTTTATTTTCATGTTTGGCTACTGTGTAATTACTATGATTAATATTATATGTATATATTAAATTAATGCTTCAGTGTGTTAAAGGTAGAAGTGTTGAGAAAAACTCACTGGTAATATGTGCTATATACTGTTACTTTTTAAATAATTTCCATATCATTTTCCATAGTGGCTAAAACAAATAACATGATTATTACAAATGGTAAATGAGAGTTCCTTTTTCACTATTTTATATCCAAAAGTGTGTATATCTGTGTATGTGATGTTTGATACATGTCATTCTCACCAATAATGAATCGGAATTTATTTTTCACCATGTTACTTATTACTACTAACTCTTGTTTCAATATACATGTACATTATGTATGTATACTTGTATGTAAATATATATTTGTATATTATTGGATGGGTGTAGGCAGTGGTACTCAAGTATTTCCCACACTCTGTACCTAGGGATCACTTCTTGAGGGCTTGGAGGAATATACAGGGTGCTGAGGATCAAACCCAGGTCAGCTTTGCAAGTAAAGCACCATATTTGCTACTCAATCACTCTATATATGCTGTTCTTTGCAGAGTTAACATCTTATTTTGAATTGGATTTTTCTGATAATAGATGTTGATGAACATTTTTGCATGTCTACTGGTCTTCCTGAGAAAGATTGTTAAACTTTAACAAATATCCAATTTTTGATAGTCATTGGTTATTTTTTTACTAGTGAGTTATTTATACACCTTTTTCTATTATGGATAGTCTGTATGTATATATATATGTATATATATATTCTCCTATTTGGTTACAGTATTTTTTTTTATTTTTTTGGGTCACACCCGGCAGTGCTCAGGGGTTACTCCTGGCTCCATGCTCAGAAATTGCTCCTGGCAGGCACTGGGGACCATATGGGGCACCGGGATTTGAACCGATGACCTTTTGCATGAAAGGCAAACGCCTTACCTCCATGCTATCTCCCGGGCCCCAAGTATTTTATTTTAATCCAAATATTCTTTGCCATTTGAAACCTTTTTAGTTGATGTAGTATTATTCATTATTTTAATTTTTGTGATTTTTATTAATGGAGTGAAATAAATTGAAGGTACCACTGAGGTCCCTATTTTATGCAGTTGTACCGATGTTTGTCTTCAATAAAATCTGATATATTTTATGGATTATTGTCTAATCTTAAATGTCTTTAGTCCAATTGCTTTAATGTTTGTGTGCAGTATGACATCTGAATGAAAGTTTTTTTTTTTTTGCATGGGGCTATCCAGTTTTCCCAACTATAACCCTCAATTTTTCCAAAATAAAGAAGTGGGAATCATTCTATTTCTATGGTAAGTATCATTTTAAGGCCAAAAGCAGCTATAAATACTTCTATAAAACATCCTATAGACTTACATGCCTGAGTATAATCACCAAAATGATTCTCAGCAAAATATTTACTAACCAAATTCAGAAATATATTGAAAACATTATCATGGTGTATATATCACACTCCATGATCAAATGGGATTAATTCCATTATACAAGGATTATTTAACACATACAAAACAAGGAATGTAAAATTTTCAACAAAGTAGGAAAGCATAAAGATCATCTTATATCAATAGACATAGAAAAAACATTTGGCAAGATACAACAATAATTCAAGATAAAATAGAAAAATGGGGTCATCAACATATCAAAAATATTGGGAACAATCTCTGTTGGAGAGGATGTGGAGAGAAAGGAACTCTCCTCCACTGCTAGTAAGAATACTGCCTGCTCCAACACCTATGGAAAACAGTATGGAGGGTTCTCACTGAACTCAAAATTGAGCTGACATAAAACCCACCAACCTACCGATACACACTACATTGATTGCAGCACTCAGTACAATGTCTAAGACTTGGAATCAACCTAGATGTCCCACAACACACAAGTGGATCATGAAGATGTGGTACAGATATATAATGGAAACAACATAGTTACAAGAAATGATGCAATCATGCAATTTGCAGCAACATGAATGGAACTAGAAAATATTATGCAACATGAAGCCAGAAGGATAAATGTATAATTATGTCAATTATATATGATATATGTATTTCAATATGCATGCATTTATAATAACTGCCTGAAGAAACACAATGGTCTAAATGGTAGTTTAGATGTCTTGAGCGATGTCTTGAACATCATTGTCCCCAAAGTATAGAAAGAAGATGGAAAGAAACTGAGTGGAAGAGCAGAAATACCAAATCTTATATTCTCCTCTATACTTCAAAGAGACTAACAGCAACAAATACAGATTTTTAGCTCTATCAGGTGTCCAATCAATTGCTCTTTATATATGTCTATATAATAATGTTCTAATGTTTTTATCCACAGAAATAGGTGTAGAATGCATTTGGAAGCCATGGACTCCAATTATAGTGCTCACTATAATAATGTTTTAGTGACTTATTTTTAATATGTCTATAATAATTCTTTAATCTTTTTGTTCAGAGTGGTTCTCAGAGAAATAGGTTGATTGTACTAGTTTCACATTGCAGTGCAATATTATATTAGACAACAAATACAGTGCTCATTATTAATGTCTTGACAAATATTCTAATCTGTCCATTTTACATTTGACTATGCTGGATAATATGAGCTAATGTTTATATACCCTTTAATAGGCAAAGATACCCTGAAATAGTCAACTACATACCATTGACTTACTACAGTGCTTAGTCATTGAGTATGCTAGTGCCATTTATTTCAATTCAAGCTAGTTTACTATTATATCATAAGACCTACAATCTCAGCTTGTTTTAAAGAAAAATGGATACTCAAGACCCTTTAGATGATATTTAATTGTGTAGATTCCTTTTATAGTGCTCATTATTATATCGCTTAATATTCTAGACTTGAAAATTATTACTGTTTTTATATATATGTTTTTATTTAAACACCTTGATTACAAACATGATTGTGGGTGGGTTTCTGTCATGTAAAGAACACCCCCCCAACACCAGTGCAGCATTCCCATCACCAATAGCCCAATTCTCCCTCCTCCCCACCCCACCATTGCCTGTAGTCTACACAGGCTTTCTATTTCCCTCATACATTCTCATTGTTAGGGTAGTTCTCAATGTAGTTAATGTTCTATGCACAATCTAACTCAGGAAGCCTTTCTTCAGTAAAGTTTACTGTTACAATGACAATTTTCATAGGAAATGGACAACCATTCCATCTGATTTATCAGCTTTATGTTTCTCAAGCATTCTAACACATTCCACCTGGGTCATTTTTTTCAAATAAAACTATGGATCATCATAGAATTTGTGCAAAAACCCAAGATCTCTAATTATAGAAAACTGACTGTGACAAACGTGATTAAGGGGACTTTTTACTGGGACCATGAAGAAAGTCTTTGGGGTTAGACAACATAGTGTGCTCAAAGCCTGTAGTTGATCTTATATCAGGATGCTTTATGGGTCGGGACAATCTGGTTTTAGGCCAAAGATTTTTCCTTTTAATTTTTCCTGACTTTTTCTGCACTATGCAAAAAACTGACACTTCCTTTTTTAAAATTTTATTTATTATTATTGTTTTTGTTGTTGTTGTTATTTAAGTAGGATTCCCGCCTTTTTTTAATAGAACCTTGAAACACAGATTGCTTTGTTTTACCTCATATTTCTGCATCTTCTATAAATTTAAAAAGAAGAAAAAAAGGATAGGGGCCAGGGACCAAATGGTCTCAGGTGCATTGGTGGAGAAAAAAAAAAGGACAGAACTAAATATCCAAGCCAAAGTCAACAATAGATTCACAAAACCCAAACTATACTAATCTAAACTTAAATTGTCTTATTTTACTGGCAGGCCAGGTGTCTGAGTAAGGTGACATAGGATGCACTCTGGGAACATAGGCAGAGTGAGATCTATACTGGTTGTTCACTATATATCTGAAATTAGCTATGAAGGACTTTGTAGATCACAATGGTTTCAATAAAAAAAATTAAAAATAATAATGAAGGTGAAAAAAAGAAAAAATAGAGTCATTAAATACATCTTCAAGATATATAAGAACTGCTTACAACAAACACATTAAATATCGTGTTCAAAAGCCTTTCCTTTGAGATCAGGCACAAAGCAAGGATATTAACTTTCTCCACAATTAGGTAGCACCAAATCAAGCAAGTTCAAACTGATAAAGAAGTAAAGCTATCACTATTTGAAGTCATAGTAGACCCTCTAACTCCACTCACTAAAAAACTCTCATAATCAATAAAATCAGAATACAAAATCAATACATAGAAATCTATTTAATTTCTGTATGAAAATAGCAAGATAAAAAAATTTAAATTAAGTGAATAAAAATATTACCTAGGAATGAACTTTTCAAAGAAAACTATATCACTATTGAAATATATAGTATAGAAAATGGTAAAATATTGCACATTTATTTATTAAATGAATTAACAATGTCACAATAACCATCTACCCAAATCATTGTACAGATTTAATGCAGTCCATATAAAAATACCAATGAATCTCTTTCCTTCCTGGGCGCCGGGAGTTCTTCCAGCATGGGGTTTGGCAGACCTCCACCATGCCAGAGGAGTCTTTAATCAGGGCTAGGAGGGGTGTGGGAGTTGGGTCACCCCAGCACTCTTCTACCTCCTTCCTCCAGAACTCCAGGACTACTCTGGGTCATATGCCTGGGTAAGCCAGCTAGGTGGGTCCAGATGAGGAGCTTAGAGGTTACCCTAGGTTTTCCCCCATTTCCCTCTTGGCTTCTGAGGGTGAGTCTGGGTAGGGGCTTTGAACTTCCTGGCTTCCAGCTCTTGAAGGATCTCTTCCCTTCCTGGGAGCCGGGAGTTTCTGCCAGCATGGAGAATGGCAGCACAAGAGATTCTGACTTCAGGAAGTCTCAGGCAATTTTCCTTACTAACCCTGCCCATAGTGAAACCGCCGCATGGAACATATAGACAAATATTTGGATAAAAAAAAATCCCAATGAAGTTCTTTTAGGAAATAGAACACATTCTACAAAAATTCTAAGTAATCATAAAGCTCCCAGAAGAGACAAAGCTATTTTTCTGAGAAAAGAACATTGCATTTCCTGTCCTTAAGCTGTATAATCAGAATTGTGTGGGGCTGAAATAAAAACAAGTTTTAAGACTAATGTAGTACAACTGGAAGCCAGAAACAAACTTTCAGATTTATGGACAGTTGTACCTGGGTGCAAGAATTGGATCTAGAAAAGAATGTTTTACTTGCCTTAACTTCTCAATGAGGACTTCTAGGGTCAATGTTTAAAATTGCATCTCATCTTTACCAAAACTCTAGGCAAACACATGCAATATGCTGATTAATTTTCCTCTGGAATTCATTATACTCTTCTAATCATGTGAAATACATTCAATGTCTGAGATCATCATATTGCTACCTTTATTTTTGAAAACCTGGGTTAGTTATACATGATTCCCTCTAATGAAATGGCATTTAATTGAAGTGGTTTTACTTCAAGGCAAAGGAAGTAATTTTTTGCAGATACTGTATCATAATTTTTCACTTACCTAAATGTCATATAAAATTACTTCAGCAAAATTGGCCATTCATATATATGACATTTTTAATAAAACTTGACATTATTATCCTTTGCCTGTTTGTTAGGGTTGTAAGCAAAGTAGAGAAAAATTGCTTTCTTTCCTTTCTTGTAATGGACATATGGAATTTATCCCTTTATTGACCTGCCCCATATTCACAGGCAATCATGATGGGGCCAAAAGAGTCCAGAATATTTTGCCAGAAAAAAAATCTTGCTCTTTACTCCATTCCCAAAATTATGAAGTTTTCAAGTTTTATTGAAACACTATTTAATTGAGTTTGTCTAATTCCTGTTCCGAGTAAATGACACAAATAATTGGCAGCATAGGACATCCATATCCCTGCCAGTATATTTTGTCCTTAGGGAAAAATAAGTAATAATGTAGTTTTTCCAAGATTATGAATGATGCAAGGAATTTGATTTGGTCTAATATGTTATTTAATATACATTTTTGAGTGTGGTGGAGAATTACTTTGACTGCTGCAGTCTATACCACTTCCATGTCACATCTGATTAGCTAATGTTGCCATCAACATTACACAGAAGTTAGCACAATCTCAAGAGGTTTTTTTGTGTGTGTGCATGTGTATGTGTGTGTGTGTGGGGGGATTGTAGAATAGCAGGTGCTCAACTCGGCTGCTACCAAACACTTATGAAGACTTTATGACAGTGATTGAACTTTAAAATATTTTTAAGATATATTAAAACTAGCTGCCTCTTACCTTTGGCTATGATACCTAGAAGGCTTAATTAAGAATCTGTTTAATTAAGAACCCTGGTCTCCATGTGACACTATGAAGTATATTGCTTAAGTTTGACATATATTAACATTGAAACATCAATCATATGCAAATCTCTTTTCTAGTTAAAATAAAGTAGCTACAGAAAGGTTCACAAATGTTAAGATTTGCAATATAATAAGCAATTTTCAGGATAACAGACACTGTGCTAAGTTTTATATACTGGAAAAATTATAAAAATAAAACTATAGCATTATATCTGTCTCAAAGTATGAAGCACTGATCAAATGCACTAAAATTACTCAGAGTGTGGGTTATTTTTAGAACCCAGTCACTATTTACAAAGAAGAGTTATATTCCAGGAACTTCCTTACCTGTGGTACATTATTTTTAAGTATGTATCAATGGAGAAATCGTGGGTTATACATGCTTGCTGAAGACCATGCAGTTTTTCAAAGCAAATATCTGAGTGTACTATGAGCAAACATTTAAAATGATAAATATATCATATTTATAATTTTATAAAAA
>PVKC010006255.1:0-31497 GCA_004027635.1 Crocidura indochinensis | reverse complement strand
CAGTAGTCCGATTCTCTCCTCAGCTGCTCTTACCTTGCTGTCGAGGGCATCCACTGAGGTTTTCAGTTGAGCTACCGTGTTTTTCACGTCTGCCATTTCAGTTTGAAGTTGAGCTACCGTGTTTTTCAGGCCTGCCATTTCAGTTTGAAGTTTTCTGAGTTCTGTCTTTGTGTTCTGTTCAGATCGATCTATGCTTTCTTGCAGTTTTACAAACATATTCCATATTTCTATTTTAAATTCCTTATCCGAGAGGTTAAGCGGATGATTGTGATTTTTAGGGTCGTCCAAGCCATCATCTTCATTCTCAGTGCCTAGTGTTTGCCTACGAGCTTTCCGCATTGTTGCTCTAGTAGTGTGGTTTTTCCTGTGTGTTGTGAATGGGTTTATTGGTTAGAAAGAGTGCGTGGCCGCGAAGCGAAGAGGAGGGGCTGCGCTCTTCTGGGGCGCCTGGAAATCAGAGCGCAGTGGGCGGAGTCTCCCAGAGGAGTAGTCTCAGCCCTGCAATTGGAAAGGTCTGCACCCGGCACGGTCTTACTCACTCATTGGCACGCTGGCGGCTTTGAGTGCAATGATTTCTGGGTTTGCTTCCCAGGGCTCTGTTCTCAAAGGAGAACTCCAAGAAATCAGGACAGTCAGAAGCAGGAAGAGATCCCCTTAGTCCTCAGAGTTCTTCTCAATACTAGGATTCTTAATACTAGGATACTTAACACTCTCAAATACTAAGATAACTACCAAAGAGTACCCATATCAGTTGTTAATGTTATTGATTATCTAGTCAATATGAAAATTATGTAAAACAGGAAATATTTCTATTTAGTAAATAAAATTTCTATTCTTGGAAAAATTGAAAATGTGTACATTTATAATAAAATAAGTAGTCTATGTCTAACTTCTTAGAAACTAATCAAAATCATTCAAAATTTTGCCAGCCTTTGTAAACTGAATATTTTCATTGAAATTAGCTCATAAAAGTTTTTAAAACTCTGTTTTTCTATTTTTACATTTTTAAAGACAGCAATTTCAGTAGCCTTCAGAACATTTCAGATATGTCACAGGGATAGTAGAATTAAATAAAAATATATCAAGTACAATGAAATGCACAAAGTTCAAAAGAAAATCATCACCAAGAAGAGGTGAAAGACAGCATGCAAACCTATGCAAAATAAAACAAGTACAACTGAAAGGAGTTATCACAAAAATACTCATAGCATGATCTGAATCTGTAATAAAAAATACACATAGCAGGGACAGAGAGATAGCACAGTAGCAGGGTTTTTGCCTTGCATGCAGCCGATCCAGGATAGAAGTGGTTCAAATCTTGTCATCCCATATGGTTCCTAGTGCCTGCCAGGGGCAATTTCTGAGTGCGAAGCAAGAGTAACCACTGAGTGCTGCCAGGTGTGACCCAAAAACCAATATACATATATACATATATATATAGACATATATATATATATACATATATATATATATATTGGTTATATATATCTACTCAACCCACATCTAAATATTTTATTTTATTTATTTTATTGTTCAATGGTGGTAAAAATTAAAGATGACATTTTTTAGCTAAATCAGTTTATAGAAATAATTATGAATTCAGGAAGATTTTTATAAGGTAAATCATAATGTGCATTGATCATAATCATTACTGAAATAACATAATGTATACTCTAATTTTATAGTATGAATCTTCTATATTTATATTCTGTACTTCTATAATTTCTTTGTATCACCAAATACTTATTGAATTTTGGACTTTGTACCACAAAACTGATTTTTTCCAATTTGACTTAAAATAGATTATATTGTATAAATTCAGTAATACATTCATTTATATAACTATTTCTCTCAAATTTCACAAGTAACATCGAATGAATGAATTCATTACCATAGAAACCATTTTTTACTTTTTATGTCTATCTTTAATCAATATTTAGTTATGTTTATAATTTTGGTTAAATTTTAAATAATAACTCAAAAGTGTTCTACATCTTCTTAATGTCTGTTTTTTAATATTCCTCTTTTTATATAATTATTTGATAGTATATTCTGGCCCCAAATCCAAAAATGAATAAAATAAAATAAAGATATGACATTACATTTTTGTTATGACAAAAATCCAGACCAGTACTTCCAAAATTAGGAATAGATATGTTGCAACAGGAATTATTTTCCATTACAGGTTGGTATCTGGTCATTTTGGAATATATTTGGAAGTTCCCCACAAAACTAAAAAGGATCTAAAATATTGTATTTAGGTACTTAAATAAATGAATTAAAAACCTCGATCTTAAAATATTTAAAGCAGTTCTATTCTTGATTGTCAAAATTTGGAAACAAGCAATATATCCTTCTAAAGGTCTCTGATTAAACATCATACCATCCACTCATGTAGTAGGATACTATTCTGTGATTAAAAACTGTGAGATACCAATCCAAAAATAATGTATAGAATAACCATAAATATGTATTTCAGTGTAAGATGCAAATATATGAAGACAATGTATCTGACTCCCACTTATGGGCATTCTTAAAAAGCAAAACTACTGAACAGTGAAAAGACAAATGGTTGCCAGAGGGAAGGCAAAATAGGCAGCAACAATGGTTTTGCAGTCTAAAACTGCTCCGTATGATCCTGAAATGGCAGATGCTTATCTTTGTACTGTTGATAAAACATTCTGCAAGCAAGTTAGCTATAATGTGAATTTGCTAAATAATCATTGATCAGCATTTGTAATAAATGTACATTTACAAAAATTAAAAACTAAAAACTATGAAAGAAGAAAGGGTATTAAGAACATTTGTTTTGCTTTGTTTTTTGTTTCTTTGGGGGCTACACCCATTTGATGCTCAGGGGTTACTCCTGGCTAAGTGCTCAGAAATTGCCCCTGGCTTGGGGGGACCATATGGGACACCGGGAGATAGAACCGCAGTCCTTCCTTGGCTAGAACTTGTAAGGGAGACACCTTATGTCTAGCACCACCTCACCAACCCCAAAGAAAATTTTAAATTTCTGTACAACTTTTCTATCTCAAAATTTTAAATGAGAAAACTATATGAGAGAAAAATCATGGTGATTAAATAAGAATAAATATAAATATTCTTTAAAAAGTAAGTAAAACCACAAAACTCGAACTATCTAGTCCTGCCTCCCAATCAGAGGGAGAAGCAATGGAGACACCACGCCCAATCAGATATAAGATCACCAAGTAATAAACCAGAAACAGAGGGAGTCACTTAATCTAGAAGACCCTGGGGAGAGGGTGGAGGATTTGGGAGACAGAATGAGATTGGAGGTGGAGAGAGGACAACTTGGTGATGGGAATTCCCCTCATTCAATGTTTATTTGTAAATGGAATATTACTGTGATTATCATGTAAACCACTATGATTAAAATAAAATAAAAAAAAAGTAAGTAAAATATTTTCAAATATTTGGATCTAAAGTCAGGTTAACTTTTCATTTGATGACAAAAAGATTAAATAAGAAAGATAAAACCAAGATAGCAAGAAGGGTCCTTGTAAACAATATAGTAAAATTGGCAGTAAAAATCAATATAGCTGTGATCAAAAAATAATTAAAAAAATTTTAAACACCCAGATACCCACCCACCCAAAGAGCCAAAGAATAGTTCCTGTGACATTCCGCCTTCCTTCACTTAGACCCTCTTGGAAATCCACAACCAAGTTTGGGGATTTCATCCCAACAAAATTGTCATAAGTGTTGTTAGGTTTTGTGTAATATTCTTTCTGTAACGTGGCTAGCTGTGTGTACGGGGCATCCTCCCATGGCTGCCAGTTACATGGAGCTAGGAACTGCATTTTTACTTTCTGAATAACAACAAAAAAAAAAAGCTTTGTAAATAAAATCTTAACATTTTGGGTCTGTTTTTTTCATGTTTTTTTTTTCTTTTTAACAATTTTAAAAAAGGACATTTTGTGTGACAACTTCCAAGAAAGTATTTTTTAAGAATTTAAATGAAATAAACACATTACTCTTTGGTAAAAAAAAAAATCAATAACAATTAGATAATTCTATGAGTGGCCACACAGCAGGAGACTGAAGTTATAACCATCAAACAACTCTGAGACAGTATTCATGGGAAAGAGGGAAAAAATCACCCTGGGCAAGAGAACAGGATCCCAGACTCCAAGACAGATGATAGCATCAGGACAAAGACAGCTGAGGCTACAGAGAGAGAAGGGTTCCTCGCATGGGTCCACTAGCTCTATGGTCTAAGGAATATGATCCAAAAACCATAGCACTGACACTGGTAGCTAAGAATTAAGAGGATTGCCATGATTTGTGCAAAAGTTGTGCAGCAGTCAGATGCAGCATGACTGAAGCAGTATACTCGGGATAGAAATGGTGGGCAGAGAAATTAGACTGCTAATATAGCCTGCACAAAAATTGGCCTGCACTCCTGGCCTCACTAAGTAGTAGAAAAAATGAAGCAAATCCCACCAAATGTAAGACTTAAAGACAATAATGGTCATGGGTCTATATGAGCATATCAGCTTGTATTCTCTCAGGTGACTTCAGAATGACTACAATGTCCATGTCTCATGAACTGAAGATCTTGATGGAATATAATTCCAACGAAGATAATGTATTAGAAAGAATGTAAGAAGAATGCCATCAAAAGTCACTGAAATGAGGAATTTAATAGGTAAATTAAAAAAAAAAACTAAATGAAACCTCTTTGGAAGATTTCAGTAGGCATGACATAAATAAGAAATCAGCATACTGAAGTAGAATAGCAGAAAATAATCAATAAAAATAAAATTAAAAGCAATTAAAGGAAATAGAGGCAATCCCAAACAAAGCATGAAATATTTGTTAGAATAGAACTCTATCATAGGTATGTTCAAAGAAGAGGAAGAATACAATGGAGAATTCTTGGTCAAAGAAATTATAGCTGAAAACTTCTACAACTTGAGGATTGACTGAGTATTACACACAGATCTATAAGTCCTGAAAGGTTCACAAAAAATATGCCTGAATAGAAAACTCTGAAATGGGGCCTGTGAGGTGGTGCTAGAGGTAAGGTGTCTGCAAGAGCTAGCCAAAGAAGGACCATGGTTTTATTCCTTGGCGTTCCAATGGTCCCCCCAAGCCAGGGGGCAATTTCTGAGCTCTTAGCCAGGAGTAATCCCTGAGCATCAAACGGGTGTAACCCCTAAAAACAAATAAATAAATAAATAAATAAATAAATAAGAGAGTGAATGGCTGGAAGTGATAGCTCACCTCATGAAGCTCACCAAAAACAGAGATGAGTTCAGTTAGAGAAATGACTACATTTTGAACTATCCTAATAATGAAAATGTATGAGGGAAATAGAAAGTTTGTCTAGAGTACAGGCGGAGTTGGGTGTGGAGGAGGGAGATTTGGACATTGGTGATGGGAATGTTGCACTGGTGATGGGTGGTGTTCTTTACATGACTGAAACCCAAATACAATCATGTATGTAATCAAGGTGTTTAAATAAAATATATTAAAAAATAATCAGAACAAAAAAAGAAAACTTTGAAACACATAATAATTAAAATAATACAAATCAAAATTACCAAAACTGACAAGCAGAATCAAAGAAAGAATTTGCATACAGGCTATATAAATCCAGCATGACTCTATCAAATGAGATACGGCAGTCCTGAGGAGAATGGCTGCACATATGAAACAAACTGGATGAAATAAACATTCCAATAAAATACTTTTATCTTCTTTACATTTAAAATTTTACTATACAGTTTATAGAAAAACAACAATGTTGCTCCTGACCATTATAGCTTGGCAAGAACTTAATGGTCCCTTTTAAAATGTATAATTGGTGTTATTACAATATATTAAGTACAAGCTCAGTATGAATGAGACTCAACTTCAACTCCCAGTGTAACATGGCCCCTTACCACATCTTAGTATGATCCTAGAGAACAGAGTATATGTCAACACTTGGTATTGACATGTGTTAGTCTCCAAAAGTAAAATAAAATAGAATTAAGAAAAACTTCGCAAATACCAATAATACCTACTAAATGATGACAATACAATACTTTAACTCACAATATGATTTAAGAACAATGACCTGTACTTACTAATCAAAAGGAATCAAGAACTTTCTGAAAAAATAAAATATTTGTTATCTAAATAGTCAGAATGAATGAATGTTTAAAGAAAATGGCTGCCAAATAAACTTACAGTAAAAAAAAAACAGTTGCCTAAATGCAGACAGAAATGAGCATCTTTTAAAAGTGATGTTGTTTAATGAAGAGAAGATTTATTCTCAACTCCAAAAAGCCCTTGTAAAGAAAGGTCTTGAATATAATCTACATATGTGAATGCTATTCATTAAAATGCGCTCCAAAGAGAGATTGTACTTTCTGTCATAAAGATAACAATAAGTAGAAGGAACTTAGGAAAACAGTTGAATATCAAAAAAAGTTTTCTTCAAATAAAAATATGAATATATGTATGCATATATAAGGGATAGATATATTGATCAAAAAATCTTTACACCATTTACATATACACCAACTCAAGGACAATCAAATTTATAAAATAACTTCAAGTAGACCTTAGAAAAATATTAACTACACCATAATAATTTAGAAAATTTTAATATGCTCTCAACACTAGTAATTTATTAATTGTAAAAGTCAGTAAATAACCATCTAACTTGAAGAAATAAAGAAATATATATATATAGGTAATATATATATATATATAGATAGATAGATATAGATATAGATATAGTGTTCTCCAGTCACACAAACAGGATTCAAATTTTTCTCCAGTGAACATGAAATATTCCTTAATATTGATCACATTCTTGGACATAAAAATGATCTTATAAAATCATGATAATACAAATCATATTAAGTATATTTCTTATCACAGTGCCCTAAGACAGTGCCCTAAGTGTAGAAGGGAAATAACAAAATGTAGAAAAATCTTAAATGCGTAAAATATGAAATCAAAGATGACAAAAACCATTGAGAATTAATTACAAATATATATTACAAATATATATATACAAATATATAAAATTATAAAAGAAATTAATAATCTGGGACCTGGCGGTGACACTGGCAGTAAGATGCTTGCTTTGCCTGCACTAGCCTAGGATGGACCACGGTTCAATCCCCTGGTTTCCCATATGGTCCCCCGGTTTCCCATATGGTCCCCCAAGCCAGGAACGACTTCTGAGCACATAGCCAGGAGTAACCCCTGAGTGTCACCGGATGTGACCCAAAAACCAAAAAAAAAATAGAAATTAATAATCAAATTTATTATTAACCGACTTTTCCACTTTTTGACATCTACCTCAGGAGCCAAAATACTCATTCAAAAATATGTGTTCACGTAGCCATATTCACAGTTAACACAGCTAAATGTCCTAGTAGAGATGAGTAAATGAAGAATCTGTGTCTATATACTTAATGGAGTACCACTCAGCTCTCAGAAAAGCTTAGACCAAAGCAATAGCACAGAGAAGTAGCCATTTGCCTTGCATGTAACCAACTTGGGGTTCAGTCCCTAGCATTCCATATGGTTCTATGAAGTCCTCCAGGAGTGGGCTCTCCTCAGTGCAGAGCCAGGAGTAACCACATAATTTGGCTTGATTAGGCCCCCCATAAAAAAAAACAAACAAATAAGATAAAATAAAATAAAATGGAAAAACAAAATAAAGTCTGGGCTTGGAAAGATTATAGAGTAAAGGTGCTGGCCTTACACATGAATAACTCCAGTTCAATTCTCAGCACCACATATATTTTCCCAAGTCCATGTGAAGTGATCTCTGAGAATGGAGCTAGAAGAGACCCTGAGAGCATTCATATGCAGCTCAAAAACTGCAAAAGGTAAAATAGAATAAAAGAAAGGTTGAAATCTACAGTTTGTGGTCAATTGGATATAATTGAACAGTATCAAACTAAATGAATTAAAGTGAGTTAAATTGAAAAGGACCATGCCAAATAAACTTTCTAATAAGTGTAGTATAAAGAAATAATAGAATGGAATAAAAGTGGGCAGTAATAAGATAAATTGAGTCAGCCTACTGTCTTTGCAAAGGGTAATGGAATGGGAAGGTGCCTGAGGGATACCTAGAGAAAATATGACATTAAAACTGATGCTCTACTGATGAATTTAGTGTAAAAATATTGTATGTACCAACTTGGCAGCAGCACACCAGTGTGGTGGCAGCTGTATGGAACTCAGCTTGGCACAGAAAAACAAGTAAGGTTTGACTATTCAGGTCCCACCCCTGGTAGTGGACTCTTAAGTAGCAGCCACTTATGAGCCAGAGAATAATATCTCGCAAACATAAACTCCGTGAAACTCTCTGGAAGAGGGAAAGATTGACAGTGACTCAGGAAAAAAGCACCTTGAAACTACTAAAGGAACCATGATAAAGCAATACAAAAGCATATCATGCCTGGTTGGTGAAAACTGCAATCCTGCATACCCAATTAGTACTATTCCTCTAATAATCCCTCAGAAATTGAGATCAAACTGGAAATGCTTAGGATGTTCAACAAACTCAAAGAAACAGTAGGACGACTACCAATAGAACACAGGAAGATGTGAAAGCAGAAATAATAAAATCCAAACAAAAATGCCCCAAGTGAAAAAATGAGTAAGTGAAATACAAAGTTTATTGGAAGATTTCACGAGCAAAGTATACTGTTAACTGAATCAGTTAGATCAAATTTGAAGTGCAAAAAATCTCTAGGTAATAGCAAAAGACTGAATAAGGCCTCAAAACAGATGAACAGGAAATTAAAAAAAATCCTCAAAATAAACAAACTGATGACAATATAACTTTGAGATGATTATAACTGAAACATATTCATTGTTACAAAGAGAGAGGAAGAAAACCCATATGAAGAAGAAATAGTCAAAGTCATCATTGCTAAGAAGTTCGCAGAGCAGAAGAGTACATACAACCACATCCTTAAGCATTAAGAGTACCAGCTAAAATAGATCCAAATAAACACTTAAAATAATAATGTATTCACAATGAGGAAAATCATAAATAGAGATAGAATATTGAAAATGGCAGGATTAATAAAAATAAAATAAATACAAAGGAGCATCCTTCATGTTTACCCTAAATTTATCAAAATTAACTCTCTAGTCCTAAAGGCAGTAGTGAATATAGTAGGGGTATAGTGAAAAATAAATAAATAAATAAAAGAGTTAATGAATTAATGCCACACTAAGTATACTTCACCCAGCCATACTCTCACTCAGGTCCAAGGATGTTGACATTGTTTCATTAATAGACAACCATTAAAAAATTTAAAGATCCGGGGTCAGAGAGAGAACAGTTGTAGGGTGTTTGCTTTGCATGCAGCCAACACAAGATGGTGGTTCGAATCCTGGCCTTCCATATAATCCCTGAGACTGTCAGGAGTGATTTCTGAACACAGAGTCAGGAGTAACCACTGAGTGTCACCAGGTGTGAGACGCCCCCAAAATAAATTTGCAGATCCAAAAAACTCAATAATGAAAAACTTTCTTCCTGTTTATCTTACTGTGATTCAATGAAATAATTTATTTATGAATAAATTAAGGCATTGAAAAAGAAATACAAATTAAATGCAATAAAAAACAAAATTTTTAATACAACCAGAAAATTCATGAATAAACCAAGCACACTTGTAATGGAAAGATGGGCTTAGTTTATTTTACATGTGCACATGAAAGATAGTCAACTTAATTCAGCATAATTAAAATTTTCATATTAGGATATAAAATTTTCTGAAAATTGTATAAATAAAAAATTAAGCCATGAACATATACTTAAATAATATTCAGAATAGCAAATATTGTGTTATTCATATTTAACCACAATAAAGATGTCACATAACTGGGCTAATATAGTGTGTGAAATCTTTTTTTTTTTGTTTTGTTTTTGGGTCACAACCGGCAGTGCTCAGGGGTCACTCCTGGCTTCATGCTCAGAAATTGCTCCTAGCAAACACGGGGAACCATATGGAGCACCGGGATTCGAACCGATGACCTTTGCATGAAAGGCAAACGCCTTACCTCCATGCTATCTCCGGGGCCCCTAGTGTGTGAAATCTTGATAACTATAGAATCATTCTGTAATTTTATCAATGAATTAATTCTGTCTTGTTGTAGTTTCATCAATGAATTAATTCCTTTTATTGTTGAGTAATTTCTCATGCTTTGTATATATCATTTAATATATATTGGTTAAATAATTTTAGAACAATTTATATATAAAATATGTTTCTATTATAATTTATTTATAATTTATTTTATATGTATATTTATTTTGTATAAGTACACAAATAAAGATTTGGCACAATAAAGTTATTATTGATGTAATATTAATTTTAATAGATTTTTTCAAGTATTTGCAACTTTTCTCATAAAATAGCATGTTTGAGGATAGTTTCTCATTATCCATTTCAATATTTGATGTTACTATTCTTATTACTCTTGGTCTCTCCATTCTAACATGTATTTTGATATTTTTATCTTTAATTACAACTTTTGAATACCTAATTATTGTATGAGGATAACATATTTAGTTGCTTGATAATCTGTCATTAGTAATAATATTAAAATAGGTATTTTCTTTTTAAAAATATTATCTTTATTTAGGCACATCAATTACAAACATGATTGTAGTTAGATTTCAGTCATAGAAAAACACACCCATTCATCCTCCTCCCCCTAGTCTGTTTTCAAGACAGACATTCTTCTTCTCTCACTCATTAATATTGTCACCATAGTAGTGAGTGTAGTTATTTCTCTAACTGCACTTACCATTCTTTATGGTGAGTTTTATATCATGAACTGGTCCTTCTAGCCCTCATCTCTATTGTTTCTGGGCATTATTACAATAATGTCTTTTATTTTTCTTAAAACCCAGATGAATGAGGGCAGGGATAAAAACAGATGAATGAGATTATTCTGTGTCTATCTCTCTCCCTCTGACTAATTTCACTCAGCATAATAGTTTCCATGTCCATCCATGTATAGGATAATTTCATGACTTCATCTCTCCTGACAGCTGCATAGTATTCCATTGTGTACATGAACCACAATTTCTTTAGCCATTTATCTGTTGAAGGGCATCTTGGTTGTTTCCACAGTCTGGCTATAGTAAATATCACTGCAATGAATATTGGTGTGAGAAAGTGATTTTTGAATTGTGTTTTTGTTTGCCTAGATATATCCCTAGGAATGGTATAGCTGGATCATATGAAAGCTCAATTTCCAGTATTTTTGAGGAATCTCTATATTGTTTTTTCATAAAGGCTCAAACAGAAAGCAGTCCCACCAGCATGAATGAGAGTTCCTTTCCACATCCGCCAGCACTGATTGTTCTTGTTCTTTGTCTCTGTGGTGTGAGATGGGAGCTTATTGTTTTTATTTGCATCTCCTTGATTATTAGTGATGTGGAGCATTTTTTCATATGTCTTTTGGTCATTTGGAGTTCTTCTTTGATAAATTATTTGTTCATTTCTTCTCCTCTATTTTGATATGGTTAGATAATTTTTTCTTGTTAAGTTCTGTCAATACCTTATATATCCTAGATATTAGATCCTTACCTGATAGGTATTGGTGAATAGTTTCTCCCATTCTGTGGGTGGCTTTTGTATCCTAGGCACTATTTCTTTTGATGCCTAAAAGCCTCTCAGCTTAATGTATGTGTTTATCTCTACTTTCACTTGTTAGTAGAGTGATGTTTCCTCCTTGAAAATGCCTTTAGTCTAAATATTATAGTGTTTTTACCTATGTGTTGGTTTATATACCTCATGATTTCGGTCTGATATCAAGGTCATTAATCTGTTGGATTTGGCCTTTGTGCACGGTGTTAGATTGAGGTCTGTGTTCCCTTATTTACAAGTAGCTGACCAGTTTCCCAACACCACTTGTTGAAGAGGCCTTTCTTGCTCCTTTTTGCATTTATTGACCCTTTATCAAAAAATAATTGATTGTATGTATTGGGAACATTTCTGAAACTCATCTATTCCACTGATCTCAGGGTCTGGATTTATTCCAGTCCTCTGCTGTTTTAATGACTAGCTTTGTAATACAATATATTGTTGGGGAAATTGATCCCTTCCATATTCCTTTTTCCAAGGTTGTTCTAGCTATTCTCAGGTGTTTATTATTCCAAATAATTTTCAGGAGTGTTTGATCCACTCTTTGAAGAATGCCATGGGTATCTTTAGAGGTATTGCATTAAATCTGTACAATACTTTAGGGAGTTTTGCCATTTTAATGATGCTAATTCTACCAATTAATAAGTGGGGTGTGTGTCTCCACTTCCATGGGTCCTCTTTTATTTCTTGAAGCAGGGTTTTCTTAGTTTTTTTATAGGTACTTCACATCTAATTACATAAATTAATATGTATTTAGATTTCTGTGCTGATAAAATATATCAAATTAGATTGTTTTATCCCAAATAAATAAAAAATAATAGTTTTTGTTTGTGGAGCCACACCCATTGTTCTGAGTGAATATTCTTGTTTCTATACTTAGCAATCACTTCTTGCCATGTTTAGCTATCACATTACATGGGGTGCTGAAGTTTGAACCCAAGTCACTTTTATGCAAGCTAAGTGCCTTACATGCTTACAATCATTCTGATCTTCTACCAAATATATTTAATATAGAAGGGTCCTCACTTATATATGATACAATATTACCATATTTGATTATAATACTGTTTCTAGTAGCTACTATGTAGTAACTTACTAATAAATTATCTTTTAGAATGCATCACTTTATATATCATAAAATTTATTGATTTTTTTTTTTAGTTTGGGGGCATACTGGCACCCAGGTCCCTCCCAGGTCGACTGTGTGCAAGGCAAATATCCTACTGCTGAGCTATCACACTGGCCCCAACTTATTGACTTTAAAAGTTAGTTAGATAGCTCTATTTTTTCTTTGTATGTTAGTTTTGGAGGCAATTAGGGATTACTCCTGGTTGTGCACTCAGAATTCACTAGAGACAAGTTCAGGAAACCATCTGATTTCTCCAGGGATGGAACTGGCTCAAGTTCCTGCTGTGACATTGCTCTGGCCCTAATCCCATTTGTTTGTTTGTTTTGGGGACATACCCAGTGGTGCTCAGGGGTTACTCCTGACTTTGAGCTCAGAAATCACTCCTGTAAGTTTGTAAGCTCAGAAATCACTCCTGGGAACTATATGGGATGCTAGGGAATCCAATTGGAGTCCTTCCTGGGTTGGCTGTATGCACGGCAAAAGTCCTACCATGCTCCCAGCAGCATTTTTAAAAATAACATATATATTTATTTATATATTTTTTGGTTTTTGGGTCACACCCGGCAGTGCTCAGGGGTTCCTCTGACTCTACACTCAGAAATAGCTCTTGGCAGGCCCAGGGGACCATATGGGATGCTGGGATTCGAACCACCATCCTTCTGCACTCAAGGCAAACACCCTACCTCCATGCTATCTCTCTGGCCCCATAAATAACATATTTATTTAAGCCCCATGATTATAAAAGTGTTTGTAGTTGGGTTTCAGTCATAAAAAAAAAAACTGCTTTCATCAGTGCAACATTCTCATCACCAATTCCCCTCATCTCCCTCCTCCCCTACTCCCTGCCTGAATTTGAGGCAGGCATTCTCTTTCTCTCACTCACTACCATTATCATGCTAGTTGTTAGTGCTGTTATTTCTCTAACTGCACTAGCCACTTACTTACCCCAAATTTTTTCATGAAAAGGAGGAAACAGAAAGAGCAGAATGAAGAACTGATGGAGGGGAAAGGATAAGGAGGAGATAGAAGAGGAGAAAAAAGATAATTTAAGCTACCTCAAGTTACTCAAATATGTTAATTTCTTTCAATTCTTTCTCCATTTAATATTTTAGACATGAATAAGATAATTGTCCCATATATGAATAGCTACATCTAAACAAGATTATGAGATAATTTCTGTTTTAATTATACATCTTTTCATATAGATTTATAATTATTTATTATATATTATTTAAACTAGTTACTAAAACCCAGTGGCATGTAAGAACAGACAAAAATATTTTTTATAAAGACACTTTAAATTGAAAGACAGATAGTAGTTGATTAATTACCAGCAGTGCCAGGATTAATTTCTGAGCACAGAGTCAGGAATAAGCCCTGAGCACCACTGGGTGTGGTCAAAAGCTCTCTGCTATAAAATGTAATTGTAAATATATATTTACTAATGTTTGCCTGGTCTTTAATTATAATGTTAGCAGTTATAATAATCATCTCGAATGTTTTTTAGGGATATAGTTTATCTGGAAAATATAAATACAAAAAAATTTTTACAAAATCTCCTCTCTTTTTTGGAAAGCTTCCAAGACTAGGTGATATCAGTAATATGGTGAAAAATGAAAAAAAAATGCAGAAACTAGACTAACCAGTTTCTAGACTAGTCTAACTAACCTAACTGCTAGAAAACCTTTGTCTCTTACCACTTGAGCCATGGAAATGCTAGAGTTTGGAACCTTCACAAACAGATAATAAAAAGAAAGGGAAAGGGAAAAAATTTTTAAAATAAAGAAAAAGGAAAGCCACATTGCATATTATTCTATTTATGAGTATCAACTCTTTATATACACTCCTAATTTTTAAATTGGTTAACATTTCATTTGTTGTAAAGAGTAAAGCAAAAGGTGATATTAGCATAATTTTTGGAATACCTAAAGGACTAAATAAGTAATAGCAGTTTTATTAATTCAGACATATCTCTGTTCCTATTTCATTGTAATTTACAAAATGCCATTTAATTCCTTTAGGATTAATTTAAATGCAAATGTTGCATTCAGATCTTTGCAGTTATATATTGGGGGAAAAAGGTTATGGCTTTGAAATAATGATAAATACTCTATTAACTTTAATTGTTAATTTCTAGGAAGCATGCAAGAGAGTGTGACAAGAACATCACCAAAGGCAAAGGTCTATTAGCCAACTAGACCAATAAAAATTATACTTCTTGTCAAAACTGGAAGGGCCAGTAATCATTAAGAAGTCTAATAAAGAATTACACTATTAAATTAAAGCTTTATTTTTTATTCACTTGTGAACCTTGGACTAATTCCAAAAGTCACATGAAGGAAATAAAAATACCCGCCTATTTAATTTCTTTGCCTGCTTTATGCTTAATAATAATAGGGTTATTCACTAGTCAATAAATCAATTAATAAGCAATATAAACATTGTAATTGATAATAATTCTTTTTTTAAAATTTTACACTGCTCTTCTTAAATTTGTTGTTTCTTATTTAACAATTGTCAGAGTCATAAACTTTCCCTCACTTTTTAAATAGTCACAAAATATTTCTATTTAGGCATACAGGTATTTAAGTGCATACAATATGAGTAGTACTATGATCTGTAGTTTAGACTATGTTTTATGTATAACTATTTATTTTATATAAGTAATTTGGGGGATATAAAATGTTGAAACTAAAAATAAACAGGAATAAAACCTCAAGTATATTACATGATACATAAATCTAACATTGAACTTTATCCAAATCATTTTCAACTCATTTGCTAACTCATTTATCAATTCCTGTAATAGTGATACGCAAATATAAAAATAATTAACATGTTTTTAGTATTTTTTCATAGAGCTTTATGTAAAGTAAAATGAAAAAGGAGCAGTAAAAGCCATGGTATGTTGATGGAATCAACCTATCTAATGTCAATTAATAATAATGCTAGAATTACTCTACTGATCTTAATTTGAGCAAAATAGTCTTTGAGTGGAGCCCTTTGGATTGAACATGATCAAGCAGAGAAATTTAATGTAAAGTTTAAAAATTTAATGTTATTTTATCACAATCTTTCTAATGTTTAAATTCTGCAGGGAAGATATACTTAATGCCCTAGATAATTTATCTTGGCTTTCCTATATTTCCTTTATTAGAGCTTAGTAATTTTAAACTTTCCTAATTTATAATTACAAATATAATATATATTATATTAGTATTATATATTGTATATAAGCAAGGTTATATATTATATAAGTATTAGATATAAATAAGATCTATTGGGACCAGAGCCCTGGATCAAGCAGTAAGGCATCTGCCTTGCCCGTGCTAGCCTAGGAAGAACCACGGTTTGATCCCTCAGCGTCCCATATGGTCCTCTATGCCAGGAGCGATTTCTGAGTGCATAGCCAGGAGTAATTCCTGAGTATCACCGGGTATGGCCCCAAAACATGTATATATATATATTACATATTAATATGTACCTAATTTATAATTAGGTATGTACATCGCTGAAGGACGTTTAGCCCTGATGAGTAGACCTGGTAATCTATTACTGCGGAACCTTAAACTACACCACATCCTTGGAGTTTTTCGTTAGACTATCATGTGTGGTTTGCCAAGAACCCCAAGACTTCTGAAGCTCCTGAGTACTATGTAGGAAAACCCCACCCCAATAAAGACAGTTACATTATCAGAATATCTTTTTCACTCACCAAAATCATATTAAAGTTTGTTTAAAATAAAGATAAAATTTACCATTTCTCTATGTTGGCCCTCTCACCAAATGAAATAGAGAATTTTTTTTTTAATCTGGGCAAATGAGGAACCTGTGGGTATGCAAGAGATTGAACTTAGTAACCATGATCTGCTGATCATAAAACAGAACTTTGACCTCTTTCCTAGACAACACTCTTGCTCATAGAACAAGCAGAAAACTCAACCCTTTTTATCAGGATGATGCTATGATATATCAGTGAAGCTCAGTCATTTATGAAAGCAATTTTATTCTATGCCTTTTGTTTACAAAATCAGGAATATAAGCTAATATTGTAAAATAAAAATAAACTTGCACTTGTGAATTTGACTTCCTTTTCCCGTTTCTTTTTTTCAAAATAAGCACTGAGACTCTGAGAAATATGCATTTATATTGTTTAATTGTTGGAGTGATTCTTTAAAGATCCCTATTTTTTTTTATTGCTTTGAATACAAGGTACCACTTAGATGTTTCTTCAAAGCTCAACTTTATGCAATAATTTACAATTGCTTAAATGATAAATATTTTAAACAATGAGAAAATGTACTACTATATATTGAAAATAAGCTGCAATTTATCTCTTTTTATTAAAAGAATAATATGACTCAGAGTATTGAAAAGCATGGTTTGCCCTGAGGCCCAGCTTTGATTCTGCAACCCATAATCCACCAAAAATAACAAGGAGCAAACCCTGAGTGTTAAACTGGGAGTAATCCCAGAAAGGACAAAATTTTAACGAAGGCAAAAGAAATAAAAAAAAAAATAGAAATAAATGTATTTTAAAATCCTTTTAAAGGGCCGGAGCAGTGGCACAGTGAGAAAGTGTCTGCCTTGCCCGCTCTAGCCTAGGACGAACCATGGTTCGATCCTCAGGCATCCCCGTGGTGGTTCCATCCTCAGGCATCCCATATGGTTTCCCAGGCCTGGAGCAATTTCTGAGCTCATAACCAGGAGTAACCCCTGAGCATTACTGGGTGTGGGCCCCCAAAAGATAAATCTTTTCAAAATGTTACTTCTAATTAAGCAAAGAATTGCTGTCATTAAAGCAATATATCTTAGATATATTGATACATAGATACTTAGATACATCTAAATAATATAGTTATAGAATATTATAATAATAGAAAGGAAAGCTACATACTTTCAATTTTTTATTTTATGTTGAGTCCTCAGAAAATAACAATATATATTAAGTACTTTTTGAATTTAAGCCTTAAAATAAATTGCAACTTTTTAAATTTTCATTGTTGTGTCTATTCTCTTTATAGAAAGAGAATTTACTTATGACAAAACTAATTATCCCCAAGCCATTATCTATGTCAAAAATTTATATCATAATTAATTGATAATTTGGTTATATTTTAATATTTTCTTATAAGTTATGGAACAGATCACTTTATTTTTACCTTCCTAGAGTAACCTGAATGTTATCTCTAAAAAAATTAGTTAGAATAATAATAAGCGATATGTTACAAGAAAGATTTAGAAATAGATTATCTGACTATCAAATAATCTGGTTCTTTAGATTGACTATCAACTTGATATAATTTATTTTAACACTAAATTCAATCACATATTTCACCAAAATGTTTCCAGCATAGTTTCCCTATTCTCCACAGAAATATTTGCATTTTTAGAGGATATTTAATGTTAATAATAAATCCAGTGTAATATCATCTAAATAGGAAGGAAATTTAATGACTTCATGCATATTAATGAGATACAACTTTTTATAGTTGTTGTTTTGGTTAAATGAGTAATAATATAGTCATATGCTATAATGTGCCTATGATACAAATTAAAGTTAAAATACATGTAAATATTAAGAGAATAACATGGAAAATAAATGTAACTCCTTTAATAATATTTTCTAGATACAGTAGACACCAAATATTTACTTAATTCCTTTTCTTTATCAATTTTGTATGTCCACTAATATTATATGTTGAAGATGAGGGCATGCTTTGCACATAAATGTAAGATTTAATTAAAATATACATATGAGTATAAAATTACCTATGTTTGAGAAATGCTCAAAGAACACTATTCTCTCATTGTAATTAAAAAGAGATGTTTTACATTGTGGTAGTGCTCTTATTGTGCTGTATAAATTTTTGTTGAATAATATATGTGATAAAAATGGTTATAAGACTAATTTTAGAGAAGAATTCATTTACTTGCTGTTCAATACATTATAAGTGTGGTGATGAAGGAAATCTAAGTGAAATAATTTATTCCATTCCATTGGTTGATGATATGGTTTCATGAAGAATTAATGTAATAGCAAAAATGTTGAAAATCAACTGTGTAATGAGGTGCAGTGAAGCAAATTTCCATTATAAGTAGATGAAATTACAATGTGTTATCTGAAGATTGACTACTTGCATTTGTAATATTTCTACAAAAGCAAAAGTCATAGAGGAAAAGATAATTCTACCATTTATAATATGACAATAGTGTTTTTCAATTAACAAATCTATAATTATTTGTTGAGAATATATTTATTTTCCTAATGTCACTGCATATTAGAAGCTACACCACTTACAATGGTGAGCAGCACATATATTGGCCATTGAATAGAATAAAAATCTGCTGGTTGTCTTAACAATACATTCTACTATTTATCAATATTAATGTGATGTTCCAAAATAGTGAGAAAAATAAAATAACAAGTCAATCAAAAGATTTTAATGACATTAACTAAATTTTAAATAATATATATTTATCTTCATGTATTGAAAAATTAACGATTAGAATATTAGTACAACACTAAAAACAATTTGCATTTCAAAAGTATTTTTTAAATGTCAAAATAATTCTCCTACCAAAATTGTAGTTGTATGTACGTATGTATCCAGAGGCTTAAAAAAATACTCATGCAGAAGAGTACATATCTAGTATATTTGAGGCCTTGATTTCATTCATCAACAGCTATGGTCCAAAGCACTAATAGGTTCAAGACTATGACACTAGATTATACCATGGTTGTGCTGACACTATTTAGATCCCTGGAATGACATAGTCCTCAGAGTATTGCCAAGTATAGCCCCCAAGCTGCCACAATTGCCAATTTATGGCCTAGCCACTCCCCTAAGCACTTTCCATACTCCTCTGGTTTACCAGTATAGAGAGTCCAAGCAACACTGCATCCTTGGACTTTAGCAATCAGCCACCAGATCAGGTTGACCCAAAATCAGGATGTGAATGCCAAGATCCCTAAGCATCATTAGGGATATCACCCCAAGAAAGAAAAGGGAAAGAAATAGGTCCATTTTTACTCTGGGTACTTTAAAAGTCAAAATTTATCATAAAATATTGTTATGTTTATATATACATGTTTTTTCTTTTTTTTTGTCTCCCCCCCCATTCACAACACAGACCATGCAAAGGGCCTGTTTTGAGGTGTATATGGGAGCATTTACTGTACCTCCTTTTTCTATACAGTCAGTGTAAAGAACACAGCCTGTGGTAAGCATTGGGAGGCCTTTTCTTTTCTTTTCGGTTTTTTTTTTTATTTATATATATAAACCTTCACCAGTGCAACATTCCCATCACCAATATTCCAAGTGTCCTTCCTCCCCACCCCACACTGGCTTGTACTCTAGACAGGCCTTCCACCTCCCTCATTCAGTCACATTTTGATATGAGAGTACTCAGTGTAATTTTCTATGACTGCACTAATATATATATGTATAATGAGATGAAATAGCATATTTTATGCTTAGAAAAAATTTATTTCATTAAAGAAAATTCTAAATACCATATGGTGTATAAGATGACTGGGTGTAGGAGACGACCCGCTACTTTTCCTGTTAAAATAAAGGTTTGAGGCTATATTTACCTTATAAGACTACTCCTCTTTTAATGCAGAAAAATGGAAATTAAAAACAGTAAGATTTGATTTCTATATGAAAATTTTGATTCAAATGCCTGTCATGCATGTACTTAGCTGTAAAATGTCACGTATAAAAATATAGCTGTCATCAAGCATGTAAACATAAAACAGTGATCTACATTGACAACAGGGAGAGGGGGTTACTCCAAGAGCAGCTGGGTGGGAACAGTGCTTTATAGGACAGATTGAGAAAGAAAGAGACTCTCCTCTGTGTCCCATAAAAGCTGAACAGAAGGATGCTGGAGGTAAGAGCGGGTGGCTCACTCATCCCTGAAGCTGGAGTAAGTTTTAGCATGCCGGTGTACACCATACCGGTGTATAAAAAAAAAAAAAACAACTTTTAACAAGTTTTTCATGGGTTAAAAGTCGTCTTAAATGCCGGAAAATACGGTAATTAATCAATTATATGATGAAAATAGTTTTTATTGTTGCGGGAGGGATAGTACAATGGTAGGACATTTACCTTGCACACTGTTGACCTAGGATGAACCTCAGTTCCATCCCTGTTGTCCCATGTGGTTCCCCCAAGCCAGGAGTGATTTCTGAGCGCATAATCCAGGGTAACCCCTGAGCATCACCAGGGTGGCCCAAAAGGCCAAGAAAAATGTTTTTATTAGTTTTCACCTCCTTTTTATGTTAATAGTAAATAAGAATTACTATTATTACTTAAGATTTAATATGCTTGATACTTTCAATTTACATAACTAATATATAGAAAATTTTTTAAACTTTAATTTAATGTTGGGATGTTAGTGTATTTAAAATAGATAAAAGGAAAATATAGTAAGTTTCCAGAGGTCTTAACTTTCTTAATTAGTTAAAATTTTTATTCACATTTCTTTATTATATATTATAATTATGTTCATTTTATTTCAAAATGTGTTCCTTCAAATTGATTTAAGAATTGTATAATTAAATCAAAGCTAATAAAAAGAGTAGCAATTATAGAAGATTGTGTAGAATCACAATTTTAAAGAGAATTAGAATCATAGTTTCCTGGTTCTTCTCTGGATGTGGAAGAGCTGACTGAAAAACAGCTTTTTTCCATTGGATAACTGATCCCTGACAGATCTATGAAACTCTTTCCTGTATATTTCTGTGTCAGCAAGAGCTTTCTAGGACGAATATTTTCTTGACTTGTATGGAAGTCTATTAAATACCTGCTTATTTCTGTTGAGTCGAAATCTGATCAGCTCTTTTGTAAGTCTTATTTGATTTATTCAAATTATGGTTTGATCCATAGGTAAACCTCTCCTAATAATGCAGCGATTTTCTTTTTCTTTCTATAAGTCAATAATTTGGGCAATCACAAAAACATAGAAAAAGGGATAAATTGCACTGTAATTAATTTTGTGGGAAATTGAGATCTCATCATGATAGACCATTTTATTCCTCATTTCACATTCCACCTTTTTTCAAAATCTCCTCCAATTTACTTGAAATATTCAAATTCAATACTTTCAATGCCTGATTCTTTTGATTTCTATTATCAGATTTTTCGTTCTCTCTCCTGCATATCAGGAAAAATATCGTAATCATTCATTACCCAAGTATGTATATGAATGTGAAATGACCAGCAGATACCTTCAAATGCTCTTAACTTGTAGAAAACTATTCTTGATAAAAATTAGACTTCTGATAAATATGGAGGATATTGTAAGATAATACTGAGGGAAGGTGCTTGCATACATTTTTATCATCATAGAGTCTCTCTAGAAGTACCTAGCAAATTCTGAGCTCCTCCAGAAATAATCATTGAGCACAACTAGGTATAATACAATCTGGAGACAGGCGGTGGCGCTGGAGGTAAGGTGCCTGCCTTGCCTGCGCTAGCCTAGGACTGAATGTGGTTCAATCTCCCGGTTTCCCATATGGTCCCCCAAGCCAGGAGCGACTTTTGAGCACATAGCCAGGAGTAACCCCTGAGCGTCACTGGGTGTGACCCAAAAACCAAAAAAAAAAAAAAAAAATACAATCCCCTATTCACCACCTGCCCTCCAAAAACAGATGAAACAGAAGAGTCACGCCACATAGTCTTCTAAGAACGCATTATTTATCTTGCTATAATCATCTATAGGCACAAAAAATCTTAAAAATAAAAGTTTGGCAGTTATACTTAATAATTTATTGTAATAGACAAATGTAAGACTTCCCTTTTCCAGCAATATATGACAAAATTCCATCAAACAGGCCATATAAATGGCATAATGAAAATCTATTTTACCAACCTCTTTATAAACCTGTTTAGTTTCTAATGAGATCTTTTGTGGCAGCATCAAAAAAATCACAGAAAGCAGCTGGAGAACTCTATAACAGACTGGACTCTTGTCTTGCAGTAGGTCAATCTCTAGCTCAAATAACAGCACCGCATATGATCCAAGAAACTCCATCTAGACGAGAGATCTCTGACTGCTGTATCAAGCCCTGAGCATTGCTGGGTGTGGTCCCAAATAACAGAAACACAAGCTCAGGACAAAAAAATTAAAAATAATGTGGCATTATATAGTTTATATATTGGGAAAATAATCTGGCTGACAAGGGTATTAACCAAGCTCAAATAAGATTAAATGGGGACAGATGATGCCCATTAGATTTAGAATAAGCTAAGTATCTATACATATTCCAGAATGTACAGGATAAAAAGAAATAAACAACTCAGCCATATTTATAAACAATAAATTTGGTTATTTGCGGGGGCCAGGCGGTGGTGCAGGAGGTAAGGAGCCTGCCTTGCCTGCGCTAGCCTAGGATGGACCTCGGTTCGATCCCCTGGTTTCCCATATGGTCCCCCAAGCCAGGAGCGACTTCTGAGTGCATAGCCAGGAGTAACCACTGAGCGTCACTGGGTGTGGCCCAAACCCCCCCCAAAAAATTTTGGTTATTTGCAGCAGAAAGATGCAAGAAACAAATGTAATCATCTAGTGCATTTATAGAAAATGATGGAGAAATGTCACAATCATAAAAGGTTGGTTTTCATTACAGTGAGAAAGAAATGAAGAAATGCTGATGCTGAGGTCTGAGGACAGAATTGCTTTTTGGCTCAATTGGCGTAAAAACAAATGCTTCTAAGGTAGTAGTTTTCAGAATGTCCAAACTACATCCTTTGAAGAGAGTAGTTTTACCCTAGAGACTGTTGAATCACCATGAATTACAAATATATTTATGATTGGGAGTCAGGTATTCAATATTCCAACTCAGTATAATACCTACACAGTATCCACTACTTTCCACCAAAGTTTCCAGTTTCCCTTCTGCCCTCAAGCCTGACATTATGGCAATTCAGCCCATCATTCTTCATTTTTGGGCATTTGATATTACTCTAGAAAGTTTGTTTATAACCAACCCACTTGTAAAGTACTATTCTGAATATTTCTTCTAGATTGCACTGATTTCATTCAACATTATACTGGATAAAGAAACTATGGTACATATACACTGTGGAGTACTACTTTGCCAAATGAAATGTCTTAACATTTGCTTTGATATAGATAAATCTGAAGACTACTTATTCTGGTCAAGATAGACTGAAGAAAGGTCATCAGAGCAATGTTACAGCAGGTAAGGCACTTTATTTTCACATGGCCCACCTGGTTCCATGCTTGGATCTCCATAAGTTATCCCAACCCCCGAGAGTGACTACTCAGTGCAGAGCAAGGTGTAGAACTTGAGCACCTCCAGATATAACAAAAAACTAACATACAAATAAAAAAGGCAAAGGATGAGGAGCACTTAGATATCTGCTTTATATAGTACCAACCATTCCTAACATTAACTCTTTTTCCTAGAATCAACTCCATTTTGCAACAAATTATATTTGTCTTTATCACATATGTAGTACTCTGCTATTTTTGTGGGGGTTTTGTTTGTTTTGGTTTGCGGGTCATCCAGTTGTGCACAGGGCTTACTCCTGGCTCTGTGATCAAAGACCCCTCTTGGCATGCTTGTAGGTGCATATGTGGTGCTGGAGATCCAATATGTTTCAGTTGTTTGCAAAATTAGTGTTCTGCCCACTGACCTATAAAATTGCCCCCTTATTTTCTTGACTTATTTACACTAGTATCTTTGTTTTGAGAATTTCAAATAATAGGTGGTCAGACTTAAATATAAAAATATGTACCAGTTATAAATTTAGGTCCAAAATTGTGGTTATAGCAGGACACTATCATTGATTTCCTTACTAGGTTCTTCAAAAGCTTTAACATAAAAGTCTAAATGATGAGTGATAAAACAAAAATGTTGTATTTCCATAGAGGAGATCATACACGGGCTGCTTTCATGGTTAGTTCTGTTGCCTGTATAACACTGAAGTTCTTCTATATTAATATAACAAAGACTATAATTGTTCTGTCTAAACAGCATCGTTGTTCTGAATCATAAATTTTTTCTAAAAAATTTCAGGCACTGGACTAAACACCTTTGCAGGAAATCATGTACACAATGATGATTGGAACCAATTTTTTTAACATATGTTCTCCAAACACTCTCAATGGCATCAAGAAAAATGTTTAGAACATATATCCATTTCTCATATTTCTACTACTATTTATATTCCACCATATAAAGATATATGTCAATTATTTCAACTGGCTCTCCTTCCACACACAAATATTGAACTTGTTCTTTTATTCATTCTCCATTAGTCATCTTTGTTTGTTTGTTTTGTTTTGTGGACCACAGCCAGTGACGCTCAGGGATTACTCCTTGATATGAGCTCAGAAATCACTCCTGACTTGGGAGATGATCTGGGATGTTGGGGGATCTGACAGCTGTCCATCCTAGGTCAGCTGCATGCAAGGCAAACTCCTTACTGATGTGCCACCTCTCTGGCTCCATCCATTTTTAAATTTTATTCTTTTAAAATTTTATTCAAGTATCTCTATAAAGTACCTCTAAGGTCCACAGATGTCATTTTGACAGCATGCAAAGTAATTTTATTTTTATTTATTTATTTAATTGTTTAAATTTATTTATTAATACTTAGCTAATACTAGTAGGCTTTGAAATTATTCCAGTCTCATGTAATGCGAAGCTCAACTCACCCTTGAAAACTACATTAGAAAACCAACTTCAGTTTGGCTCATTCCATTTCTAATTGTTCTCAATATTTTTTTTCTCATAAATGTTTTGTTTTGAACCTTTGAGCCTACACCTGGCAGTGCTCAGTGGTTACTCCTACTTTGAACTTAGGAATTACTCCTGGGGAGATCCTAAGAAAATCAAATGGATGGCAAGAGAATTAAACCTAATTGTGCAAAGTGCAAGGCAAATGCCTTACATACTCTACAATTGCCTTGCCCACTCCCCATTTAGATAAGCTTATCTCCTTTCACAGTTTCTCAATTTTGATTAACCTCAAGTTGAAGAAAACACTGGAATCAAAACCTCCATTACTTATAAGAATCAATTAATACAAAAATAAATGTTCATTAATTAACATTTTAACAATTAGATTATAATCTATTTTTAAAGAAAAATTATTTAATTTTTATCACCATGAGATAGTCACAAAACTGTTAGTGGTAGAGTTTCAGTCATAAAATATTCATTACCCTTTTCTTCATAGGTGCACATTTCCAGACAACCTCCCCATTTCCCTTTTATCCTGGTTCCTGCCATCTCCTTCTTCTATGGCAGACATTTCTGTGTCTGTGTGTGTGTGTGTGTGTGTGTGTGTGTGTGTGTGTGTGTGTATCTTTCTCTCTTCAACTCTTTTTCTCATTTTAGAAATTATGTTTTACGGGGCCCGGGAGATAGCATGGAGGTAAGGCTTTTGCCTTTCATGCAAAAGGTCATCGGTTCGAATCCCGGTGCCCCATATGGTCCCCCTTGCCTGCCAGGAGCAATTTCTTAGCATGGAGCCAAGAGTAACCCCTGAGCACTGCCGGGTGTGACCCAAAAACCACAAAAGAAAAAAAAGAAATTATGTTTTACAATATTGTTATTGAAGGAGTACCATGTATAACACTCTATCCCCATTTCAGCACCTAGTTTTTGTCTAGTGTTATTTCCAACTATCAGTGTCATAGTGGTCTCTTCGATACCCTAACTGCACTTCCCCTCTATTTGTCACAAATTTCCTACAATGGACTGGTCCTGTTGACCTTTTTTTTCTATTATCTTGGGAGTTATAAAGTCATACACATTTTTTGTTTGTAAATTGCAGCTATATCAGCTTTGATTTTTTCATTTTGCTATTACATGTAGATGCTTAGATAAGAGAATTGTCCCTTTTGACTAGTCTTTTCAACTAAAATGTATACTTACCTAAGTTTAGATTTATTTCAATTTGACTTTGGTATGGAAAGAATAGCCAATAAAAAAATACTTAGAGGTTTATAATATATGCTTTACAGGGTTATTCAACATTTAAAACATTCATATTTTTTATAAAATAATTTTGTTTTAAACTGTTTTCTATTTAGCATTTAAAATAGCAAAATTCAATTTAGAAACGTGAACCATATCAAAGAAATTTAATAATTTAAATAAAGCTCCTTATTATGCTAGAATGAACAAAGCTTTGCAATTTTGAGACACCTCTAGCAAATCCGAACACGAATTTCAAGTATTAGACATTCCAAAACATCTAAATTGTTTATTATTTCTTTGCTCAATCACCAAATTGTATCATAAAAGGAAGGCATAATTTCACTTTATTTGATTGCATGATTAAAGAAACCATAGACTAATATTTTTTCCTCTTAAGCTGAAGTGTGAAGTTATAATTAGTGTGTGGTACCTGGGGAGCATCTAACTGTTTTTAGCATCATGGGGTGCTAGGTGATCTCAAAGGGATGGTATCTTTCTGCAATGAATTTATAATTTGGGATAAACATAGAGAAGAGGTGAGGGGCAATTTAGTGTCAAATATCTCACCAATTCATAGTGATGAAACAAACTTATTATGGGGTTTTGGTTTGTTTTGTTATAATAATTTGCTTTAAAATGATAATATTGATAGATTACTGAGAAAATTACAAAATATTATATATGACTTCCTAGTACCTGTTATTAATTTAATTTAGATGATTCAAGTAAAATTTTATCATAGATGATGCTGTTTTGTTGACACTGGTACTGCACAATTGAATTTAAAAATCCTTGACCAGACAAGTGATACAAGCAGTAGAGCATTTGCCTTGCCTGTTGACATAGGCCAGACTTTGGTTTGACTCCCCCACCCCCCGTTATCCCTTATAGTCCTCCCAAGCCAGGAGCAATTTCTGGGCCCATAGGCAGGAATAAACCCTGAGCATTACTGGGTATGGCCCAAAAACAACAACAACAAACATGGAAATCCTTCTTACCATTATGCCAAGTAATGAAGTCAATTTAACAAAACACTTCATAAGTTATTGTTTTATAAGAATTGAAATATTATTAATGATATCTACAACTTACATGCTAATTTTGATTTTCACAAGAAGAGATTACATTTTCAAGAAAAGCTGCACTTATTTTTATAGTTCCACTCATGACATTCCATGTTTAGCTATATTTTGTTACTATTGGATTTGAAAGATCATTATCTAAATTATTAAATTTAAATGGCAGTGGGGCCCGGGAGATAGCATGGAGGTAAGGCATTTGCCTTTCATGCAAAAGGTCATCGGTTTGAATCCCGGTGCCCCATATGGTCCCCTGTGCCAGCCAGGAGCAATTTCTGAGCATGGAGCCAGGAGTAACCCCTGAACACTGCCGGGTGTGACCCAAAAACCACAAAAAAATTTTTTAAATGGCAGTAAAATTAAATAAGCTCCACTCTACTGTGAAGTCTACGGATTTTCATTGTCAAATACATCATAAATTCAGCAATTTTCAAAACACTTATGGTGACATCCATAACTTTGTTGGCATAAATAAGCAATTATTTAACAAGAACCAAAGGTGAGCTGAGGATGTGGTACATCAGTGCTTGACCTGCACAGGGCAGTCTAGGATTTTATGCTAGTATCTCATATGGTACCCTGATCACCACCAGGAGTGATCCCTGATCACACAGACAGGATTTTTCCCTGAGCGTGGCTAGATCTGGCCCCAAAACAATCGAATCAAATGTGCAGCAACTTTGAAACATTAATATAAGGAACATATGAATGTATTTTCATTATTTAGGCAACAGTAATAAGAGTTTATGTTCATAGATATAATAGCATACCTTTTTAAAACATATCGCAAAGGGTACAATGTTTGAATATCTTTCTATCACAATCTTTCAATAGAGCCTTTATATAAATATAATTTAGCTCTCATTTCATGGACCTGTTATCATTTCACTTTGTTCTCTCTATTTTGTTTCTCCTACAGTCCACATATGACTAATATTATGTAGTATATTTCTTTCTTTCTTTTTCTGGCTTTCATTTTCTAGTAGGACATCTTCATGCTTTACTTATGGTGTTGAGGAAGACAAATTATATTTCCTTATAAATGAGTTTTATTCTATTTTCTTCATCCATCCACCTATCTATGGGCACTTGGGTAGTTTTCAGAATTCAGTGTAAAATGTAAAGCAGTAAATACAGACTTACAAGCATACTTTAAAATTTTGTTCTTCAAATCTATTTCAATAAGTTAAATTATGAATTATATTATAGATATATTTTTTAAATATTTTAAATTCTCTATGTATTCATACATAGAATTTCCACCAAAGAATCTGAGGAAAGTTCCTTTTCAGATATCACATTCTCCAGGGACTGAAGTGACATCTCAGTGTTAGTTAGAGTTGCATTTTTTGTTATTTATAATCAGTGATAATGAGCTTTTAGCATGTTTGTTGACCATATGTACATATTATTTTGTAAACAGTCTATTTAGCTTTTTTCTCAGTTTGAAATGGGTTTATTGAGTTTTGTGATTTTCTTATTTGTCTTGAATAATATTCAGTTGTTAGATAGATGGTGTGTGAATATTTTCCCATTTAGAAAAATATTAATTTAATTATTCATTCACTGGTTGAGGAAAAAAATTTTTAAGTTATCTCTAATTTCATTTAATTTTGCTATTATCTTCTCTGCTTAAGAAATGGAATCATGGAAAACAGCACTGGAAATTATAAAAGAGCACTTTTCTAAGTCTCATTAATATAATGTATGATTTTAGTCGAATGTCTAGCTCTAATACACTTTGAGTTAACTTTTTATCGTTGTTGTAAAGTTATTGGCTCAGTTGATTCTGGTAACTCTATTTTTTCCTTTGGTTTTTGAGCCACATCTGGTGATGCGCAGGGTTACTCCTGGGTATGCATTCAGATATCGCATATGGGATGCCAGGGATCAAACCAGGTCCATCCTGGGTCAGCCACTTGCAAGGCAAATGCCCTACCACTCTGCTATTGCTCTGTCCTCTCTGGTACCTCTTATTACTTATTCTGAAGCAAAAAAAAATCCTCCTACTATTAATACACTATGAAAGAGATTTGAGTAATAATGCATTTCGCTGAGCCTAGAAAGTGCATCTACTTAGGTATCCCACTAAGAATCTCTAAAACTCTAATCAGACTTATTTGCAAAATTCAGATATGTCTTTCAGTCTACAATAACATAGATATAAAATATCAGTATAATGGCTTTCATTAATTGTATTCATTAATGAGGAAGCAGCAAAATAATAATGCTAGGACAAAATAGATGTGGACTGGAATATTTCATTAGTTTTATTAATAATACAATTAATTTCATGATTGATATAAATCATTAATAGTCTATGAAAAATAAAACTTAAATGTGCACATTTATGTTCTATTGCACAAACTCAAGTAAATTAATATATAAGTCCTATTTGTTTTATATCACAGCTGAAGTGCTCAGAATATACTCCTGGCTCTGTACTAAGGGAACATGTTTGGTGGTGTTCAACTGACTATATGATGTCCTGGGATGTAGCCAGGTAGCCCCATGCAAGGTAAATACCCATCCTGTTGTTATTACTCCAATCCCCAAATATAATTTTATATGTTACCTCATCATATATTGCATACCAATATATCATTCCATCTATTATTCCTTATAGTTTATGTTTGGCAGAATGTATCAAGCAATGGTTCAAAAATAATATACAAATATTATCTGCTTAAATATGTTTCAATATCACTATCTCATAAATTAAGTTTGTCACCAATGCCTTAGTTTAATCTCATCTACCTATCAACTATCCTTGGTTTTAACATCATCCTCTATTGATTTATTTACAAGATATTTATTTATTTATTTTGAAATATTTCCTTTACTAGAACATAAGATCATTGAAAATATCTCTCTTTCATGATCGTGCATGGATCATCTATAAATTCAAGTATTTTATGTATAGCTATCCACAAAATTGTTTTCCAAAATAACAAGATTTGCTTCGTTTGTTGAAGGTATATTTTTATTTCTAGTATTACTTTCATTACTATTCTGGTCGTTATTGTTATGTTGTTTGACTTTCTCTTATGATTTACTTTCTTTTGATATTATTTTTCCTGTTGTTTTGCTCCTGGAAGAGAACTTACTGTCTTAAATATATTCAATTTATTATCTTTCTTCTGTGCTATATTACATAGTTCATTAATTAGCAAAGCTGGCTAAAGTTTAACCAGCAGATGAAGAATATTAATATTTGGTGAAGATAACTTTAAAAATCATAGATTAATTATAAAATATGGTCATAATATATTGTAGTAACATTGTTATTATAACCCCAATTAAAATATGTCTAGGATATAAAACCCTTTATTTGCTAACAATTTAAACAATCCAGAGATAATACAGTGGGTAAGGGATTTACTTTCCTTACATGTAATTGACTCAAACTCTATTCCTGACACCCGATGGGTCCTACTGAGCTGGCTGTGAAAATATGAACGATTTAATTAGAAATAGTTCTTACGGGCGCTTTGCTGAAATTTCTGGACTCTGGGACCTGTCTCCCTGTGCTTCTCTCTTTGCTCAATTCTTGGAGTCCCATAAGAGACCAGACCCCTGGGAATCGAACCCAAAAATCGCTGAACTCTGAAACTGCCAGCGAGCCAAGGAGTAAGTAGGAACTGTGCGACTTCCCAGTCGGAGGGCTGCTTGCTTTCCGGC
>PVKC010006254.1:0-22552 GCA_004027635.1 Crocidura indochinensis | reverse complement strand
CCATATATACAATATATGAAATCTTAGAGAGATTAAATGGTTGAATCACACTGTGATATTGAATAAGTAGTCAAACACAAAAATCAATAACTCATAACAGATCCAGTTGAACCTACTCTCAGTACTTCTTACTCATAAGATTTAAGATAGCTTTGGTCTTAGACACCAATATGATAGTTAAAGATAGGTTTGGATTCAAAAGCATAATGATAATATAATTCTATCAGTGTGAACTCAAATTTTCAAATATGAGAGTAGATGACAAAAGCTAATCTAGTTCAAAGCAAATGTTAGAACTCTAAAAATTCAGAGATATGGGCAACCTACAGCATTCATTCTTAAAGTCCTTTTAATAGGATTAATTCATAACTCATAACTTCAGTATTGCATTCAGACTCGTATTGTTCTCTTCAGCTTCCTTTCTCCTCTATTATATTTTTCAATAGCATGTAATTAAATACAGTTAAAAGAAGTTATCATATTATCCAAATTTCTGGATTTGTCCAGTGTTGTTACTTTTTATTTGGCAGGTTAAGTTCTGCTAATACTTTACCTCTCATTCTCTATGTCATTTCCTTAAGAACGCCTAGTGTACTTCCTTGAGTTTAAATTAAATGCTCACATATCTTCTCTCAAGTTTCCTGAATGAACATTATCTTAGCAATCTCCTTGTGTAACAGTAGATTGTTGGTATGTCTGCCCTTCCTGTATCTGCTTCCTGTGCTTCCTCCACATTAGACATTAAAGTTAGAACTCTTGATTCCCTCACTTACATTCTGAGCATCTGCCACATTGTAAGGTCACTGTGGTGAGGCATAAATAAAATATCTCATTCATTTAGCATTTATTTACTCAGTGCCCACTAATATATGACAAATATTTGCTGAGCACTTATTACATACCAAATTAAGTATTTTATGTTATATAACATAATGTTTCAAATTTACTATTAGCTACTATCCTTATTACTATTATAGATCACTCAAAGAAAATAAGTTAAATGAAAAGAATATGCAATAAGAAATCATCAGAAAGATCTGTTCACTTCTATTTTATATTGAGATAATGAAATTATGGTTCTTAGGGGCCGGGCGGTGGCACTGAAGGTAAGGTGCCTGCCTTACCGCGCTAGCCTTGGAATGACCGAGGTTCGATCCCCCATGCCCCATATGGTCCCCCAGATCAGGGGCGACTTCTGAGCACAAAGCCAGAAGTAACCCCTGAGCGTCACTGGGTGTGGCCCAAAAACCAAAAAAAAAAAAAAAAAAAGAAAGAAATTATGGTTCTTAGATACACATTAATATTTGTACTTTAAAAATGTATTTTGAGGGGCCCGGGAGATAGCATGGAGGTAAGTCATTTACCTTTCATGCAAAAGGTCATTGATTCGAATTCCAGTGCCCCATATGGTCCCCCGTGCCTGCCAGGAGCAATTTCTGAGCATGGAGCCAGGAGTAACCCCTGAGCACTGCCAGGTATGAGTCAAAAGCCAAAAAAAAATGTATTTTGATTCATAGGGATCCATACTACTATATTTTTCATCATAATATTCAGAAAAAAATTCAACTCTAAGGTTAGGGCTTATTTTCAGAAAATAATGCTGAATAAGTGGAAATTGCTTAGAAAGTTACTTGGGATGTCCCGGTTGAGATTCTCTGTATTTCAAAGAAAGGGTTTTAGGCTATAATTACACATAGCCAATCTGTCCTCTTTCCCTGTTATCCTTACAATGAACATAGAATTGGTCACTCTGGACAAGAACTGAGTGCTAAAAAGAGCTAAAGTGATATTCATGATACCTTTCAGTGTCAAAATTGCAAATCAAAGTGCCTAAAATGGGACAAGGGGTGTCTTTCAAAGAGGAAAACTGGGAACATTGATAGAGAGAAGTAGATTCTGGTGAAGGGATGCTGCTTTCACATTGGATGACTAAAACTCAATCATGGACAAATTTGTATCTCTAAGTGATTTAAAAAAAATTTTTAAAGTTACTACATACATGCAAAAATAAATAAATTGGGGCCAGAGAGATAGCACAGCGGTGTTTGCCTTGCAAGCAGCTGACCCACGACCTCAGGTGGTTGGTTCGAATCCTGGTGTCCCATATAGTCCCCTGTGCCTGCCAGGGGCTATTTCTGAGCAGATAGCAAGGAGTAACCCCTGAGCACAGCTGGGTGTGGCCAGAAAACAAAAAATAAATAAATTAATTAATTGATTAAAAAATTTCATCCAGATTCTGGTAAGATGGTACAGTGGGTGGGACACTTCCTGGCATGCAGCTGACCTAACTTTGATATCTGGCACCTCATGTGGTTTCTTGAGGTCTCCACGACTAATTTCTGAGCACAGAGCCAGGAGTAACCCTAAGCATCACTGGGTGTGCTCCTACCACCACCCCCAATTCTATCCTCTCCAAATTATCCCCAAATTTGTCATATTGGGCAAGACAAGTTCTCTGTATGATTACTATCAATTAAAAGAAATGAAAGCTATATTACTGCAATAAGACATGTTCTATATATAACTATATGTTCTATATCTAACTGGGACTTGGAGTTTTGGTGTTTACTCATTACTTCATTTATATCACAAAAACACAGACACACTGACTTTCCCCAAATCATTTAACTCACTAGCATCAATGTAGAGAATGTTTTGAGTGTTCTCTACACAAAAATCTAAGTTTTCTCACAGGAAATGTATGGAGAAAGATTCAGGGACATATATTGCTCAAGCTTAACATAATTCTCTTTCTATTTGAAGCTAAGAAAATTGAAGTATTAGGAAAGATGGAAGAATAAGCTCCTTAGAAATGATTAAGATTTAAAATTCCCCATTATTTTGACCAGAGAATCAAATGCCATGTCTGAAATTTAAAAGGGACTAAGCAATCTTATGACTAATAATAGCATTTTTAGTCATGAGGATTGAGACCAAAAGAAAAAAGGGGAGCAAACAGTAAGCTTTAAGGTCAAATATTCAGCAGTAAGAGGTTATAAAAACACTCCTAACCTCCTAAGTGCAAATGCCATGCAAAGGATTAACTAAAATTATGGTTTTTGTCATTAAGAGTTCTTTTGAAGAAGGAGGCATTGAGTCATTTGATATGACAGGAAGGCTACTTAATATGCTTCTTGTCAGAATTCCCCCCACCCCCAGTATTGTTGATAAGATGTGCTGATTATAAATTCTTATTTAATAAGTTTGTTCTCAATGGAGGTTTTAGAGCATGTATATAAAAATTCCATTGTCAGTATTATTAAATGAATCTATGTATTATTTTTAGGGAGTTGATGAATTGGTATTTTGGTCCTAATCATTCTGATGGAATGTTTGGATTAGATGTGATTATTTTCCAGTGCAACTCCGTGAGTGCTTATTCAAGACAGTAATCTGATGAATGAACTTTCTACAGACTGAAGGAATTCTGCAAAACAGAGTGCTTCTTAACAAATATAAAAATTAGAATTTTCGTTGAGGTTTTCTTCATATGCTAATGTACCAATTAGTTGTAGTAATAAGTTTCCAAAGAGAAATCTTATCCTTTCCTATGCGCTTTACCCTATAACTAAAATCTAAAGGTTATTTTCTAATTCTGTGTTTACTTATTATATCAAGACCAGAGTACAATAGACTTAGATGGGATATAGCAGAATTCATTTATATTTAAGTGTCTATGGTGCAGTAGACAGTTTGCTGATTGTAAATCCTGCCAATTTCACATGGAAGAAATATATTGGTATAAAGTTATACTTACTTTAAAAAGAGTACCTGATAAGTGATTCAAAGTATATATATTTCTATTATTTAATATTTTATATATTATGTAAACATATATCTAATATATAATCATATATTTATAATATACTTATCTTTATTTGTATAAATATATAATTTATAGTTTGTAAATAAATATATGTAATGTATGTAAATATATATTTATATTATTTGTTTAATTATATTATACATAGCTATGTATAAAAATGCATATATTATAATTATATATTTATGTATATAAAACTTTCTTTTAGAAACTCAATGAAATAATAGATTTGGTTAGAAACTAAATATTTCAAATTTCTACTCTCACCTTCAATTTAGCATTCTCACTTATGCCAATTCTCATGCTCCTTTCATGGTACCAAGGAAGACAACAAAATCAGAAAGCATGAAAGCATGCCTTTTTATCTTCTTCTTTTTTTTTTTTTTTTTTTGGTTTTTGGATCACACCCGGCAGTGCTCAGGGGTTACTCCTGGCTCCATGCTCAGAAATTGCTCCTGGCAGGCACGGGGGCGGGGGGAGGGCATATAGAGCACCGAGATTCGAACCGATGACCTTTTGCATGAAAGTCAAACGCCTTACCTCCATGCTATCTCCCAGGCCCCGCCTTTTTATCTTCTAATTTTTCTCAAATCTTAAAGAAAATTCTTTTTCTTTTTCTGGAAATTATTTATGAGTATCTTCCTCCAACAAAATTTTGTTTGTTTTGAGATACATGTAGCTAAGGATTGCCTTGGAAACTTGTCATTAGAAACAAAATTCTCGAAGCATAGTCACTAGCATCTCAACAAAGCAAAGCAAACCAAAACAAAATATTCTACCAATCCGTGGGATAAAATGAAGAACAATTAATGGGACTCATCTTCTCTAGCTATAGTAGTGTATTCAAAGGAAGTCAGTTTTCAGAAATGCTATCACCTCATACCTAGTGGCATCAACCAGTACTTCAATATTAAATGTATATTAAATAAATGAATGAATGGACAAATAGATGAATGATAGGTAGACTGAGACAGCTCCTTAAGACTCTTGCCAATGAAAATAAAGTTTGATGCTCATAGTTTGCCTCTATGATTCAGAAGTATATTTAAATTGCAGTAACTGTATAACAAAGGTCAGTTCCTTATACTCCATTTCATTACAATGTCTATTGAAATTTGGGAAAAGCACTAGATATCTATAACAAAAGTTTCATGAATCATTTGTTTCCTTGAGCTAGAATTTTATGATATTGGCTTTAGCCAGCTGGTCCTAATGCGTATGGTTTACTTTCATAGTGAAAAGTACCTTTGGGGGAAATATAATGTCATGACTTCGAGGTGGGTCAAGTTTTAGGAAGTCCAGTAGAACACTAAGTAAAAAACATGTGGTATGAATAATATAAGGGAGAGATATTTGTTCTATAGTCACAATGTGGTGGTGGTCTCTGGCCCATTAGTCATAAATACATGTGTTGTTAGTCATGTTCAGGGAAAAAAATGTCAGTTCTTATTTAAAATGTGAAAATCTGAATTTGTCATTCAAAGGTTTCTATGCTAAAATTCCCTTTTGGATGCACTTTCCATTTGCCTGATTTAAGTGTTAACCTGGAGAAACAACCAGAAAACCTTTTTCATTTTTCTCCCCTCTCAGCAGAACCACAAACTCCCAGCATTAGGCTTTCATACAGGAAACTGAATTAAGTAAAAACAGTTTTTTTTTTCCCTCTAAGACACAGCTGCTAGCAGCCAGTCTGGGACGAGTTGTCTCCTCTTGTGCAACTATACATTTTGTATATATTTTGGGCATTTATTTTGTGTACAAAACACTTACAAATTTTTTAATTGGATTCTCTATTTTTAAGTCCTAAATCAAGCAGTTAGAAAAGCAATTCTTTTCAAACAATATCATTGTTGAGAGAGAGAGAGACAGACAGAGAGAGAGACAGACAGAGAGAGAGACAGAGAGAATTATTAAATAGAGCTCACTGGTAGCCATCTGGAAGGGTACTTAGCTGACAAGAGTTTGCCTAATGCCCAGGATCAATGATGGAAAGAATGCTTTAGTGACAAGGCACTAAAGACCCTAACTGTGAAGGATCCAAGTAATCTTGCTGTAGAGTTTATTCCTTAGAAGCTTGTGGATTCTGTTTTAGGAGGTGCTAAACCAATTGCTATTTAACAGGGGTTAGCATTTACTGGTTTCTCTATTCCTTATTCTATTTCTTAAGGAATAATCTAGAATAAAGTAACTTTCTGAGACATCAATAATAGGAGCAAGAGGATGCAGAGAAGGCAAGGAAGAAGAAATAGAAGAGGAGGAGAAGGAAGAGGTGAAAGTGAAAAGGAGGAGGAGGGAAGGAGAAATAAGAAGAGGAGAAGAAAGAAGTGAAGGAGGAGGAAGAGAAAAGAGGAGAAGAAAATGGAAGAGGAGTAAAAAGAAGGATACATAAGAGGAGAAAGAGGAAAGAGTGGAGTAGGAAGAGGTATAGGAGGAGGAGAAGAAAGGAGGAAAAGAGGAGGGAAGGAGAACAAGAAGGAGGGGATTTAGATAAAGAACAAATAGAAGAAGAAAGGAGGAAGCAGTGGAGTAGGAAAAAGAGGAGGAAGAGAAGAGGAAGAAGAGGAAAAAGAAGAAAAATAACAAGAAGAAGAACAATAAGAAGTTGTTCATCTTATAAAACATCTTAAAACTTGTCTAGGTTGTATAAGGCTATATAGTCTAAGTGGTAGAAAGTGGAAGGAATCACTGGATTAAATTCAAGGCATGTCATGATATTGATTCTGCTATTATTCATACAGGTTTTACAAACTTGGGCAAGTAACCCTTATTTCTCTGTTCCTTCATTTCTGTCACTGCAAGAAAGGAACAATAAATATTCTCTCTCAAGGTTTAATAAGAGTCAGCTGAAATAATCTTGAAGAGTATGTAACAAATGTTTAACACAAAATAAAAACTATGTGAATGTTAATTATCTTTACTAATTAGGGGGGGGGCACACCTGGTGGCGCTCAGGAGTTACTCTTGGCTCTGTGCTCAGAAATTGCTCCTGGAAGATTTAAGGGGCCATATGGGATACCAGGGATCAAACCCAGATCAGTCTTGGCTAGGCTGCATGCAAGGCAAATGCCCTGCCACTGTGCTATCACTCCAACCCCTTTTTATTAAGGAGTGTACACCCAGCAGCTTTCAGAGATTGCTTTGTTCGGGGATTACTCCTGGCAATCTCAGAGGACCATATGAAATGCTGGGATCAAACCTGGGTTGTCACATACAAAGCAAATGCCCTCACCAATATATTATAGTTTGGGCACCCATTATTAATTAGCCTTCCCCCCCTCTCTTACTCAGATTCCATAAGTTATCAGAATTTCTAAGATTTATTTTCTCAACAAAAAAATATTTGAGTAAAAGTAGTATTCAACATTTTAATAGGGGTGATCCACTGCCACAGTTTGCTTTGGGGTAAGGGGTTTCCTGGGATGGCACATCTGTAGTGTCTAAGTCAGGAAAATGTAGGCATTTGGGTTAAGAAGTCTTACTATTTTGGGGGAATGGTCTTATGTCTAATGGCCAATTCTGTTGCAATTTAGATTAGGCAACTCTAAAAATAACCAGCCATTTCTAATGCTTTCAAAAATCTTTAGATCTTTTCCTTATGTCATCTCTGCAGAGCTGGGGCAAATACACATGCCAAGAGAAAGCAAGATTCTCTGGGCATTTTCAGTGACTTGGGTTCCACTCAGGACTTATGAATCCTGGGCCCGGATGTCCGGCAGGCTGGGAGGTGGACCATGGAAAAGAATCAGGATAAACTGAAATGACTTTTGCCATTGGCTTGGCCAGTGTACCTTGCCAAGTGGTTTTCCCCTAAATTTTAAACAGATCAGTGTTATAAAGGGAAATGTACTCCATATGTTGCTCAGGTCTTTACACTTAATTGACAAAAATGCCATCTTCTTAGAGAGGTAGAGTTTCCAGGAATTGTGTGGGATCTTTTTCTTAAAGAAAGTATCTCTAGAATAGTCATAAATAGCTCAATTTCCATTCAAGGTTCCTAACGAAAAAAAAAAAAAAAAGACCCAATTTTGGTTTCTGCCTCAAAAGTCTCATGATACTCTTTCTTACCTGTTAAAATCTATATTTCCAAAATAGATGAAGTTATTTATTCCTTTCCAAATAGTAGGCTTTTCTGTTTTGTTCATTTCCAGATTTACCTGAATTTAATAGAGGTCAACAAAAGCCTGAGGAGCTCAAATATTTTTATTAGAGGAAAGAGAAGCCACAAACTGAGAACAGTTCTATTTATTGATAGCATCAAAATACCTTCATTTGTCTTAACCAGACCCAGTAGGAGATATAAACTCACTAGGGAGATGGTTAGGCAGAAAATATTAAACCTATTTTGGTCAATTCTTTTTCGTAATTAAAAAAACAAAAAACAAAAAACCCAAAATAATACAAGGGAGTTATAGTACAGTATTTGCCTTGCATGCAGCTCACATGCATTCAATCTCTAGTGCCCCATATTGCCCACTGAGCCTGCCAGGCAAGACTGCAATATGGTTCAAGATCAGACCAAACTAAATCAAACCAAACCAAACCCAAAGCAAACTCTAAACTCTCACTAGTGGAAAAGAACCATACTACTTAGATTAGTCATATGATTTTTCTCCATCCTAACAGTTAAATTTACCTATTTTTCCATGACCCCATCAATTTACCTCTAAACCCTGGTGGTTGAGTATAACAGTGGTTTGAGGACTAGACAGGATTGAAATCTCTTGTTATTTATCAGTCTGGGCACCAAGCCCACCACCCCCAGGTCTGAGGTCACCCCATTTGTTTGTCTGGTGAGAATTGGCTTTCTTTTCTTAGCCAGACTGGGTTTAGCATCAGAATAGGAACCTGGAACTGACAATGAGTTTGCAGATGTTCAAAGACTCCCAGGAGTTTAAGAAAAAGAGGGTGGTGGTGGTGGTGAGTTTGGGATTGAGAAAAGAAAGTGTTTTCAGTGGCTGAAAACAAAACAATTAATCATACGGTGACAATCACACTTATTTTTAGTAAAATGACTCACTTTCCCTGCCTTTTCAGAATAATTCAATCCCATTTAAAAGTAGACTGAAGTACAACTTTTTCTTGCTCGCTTTGTCTCTGTCTCTGGTTGTCTCTCTGCATCTTTTTCATTTCTCAAAGTCAGCGGCCTTTCAGATTACGTCCTTAATCCTCATCCGAAAAGGAAGTGATTCATATGTGAAATAATGGAGTTACAAAGAAGCTGCAAAGATTTGATATCGTCAACAAAAAGTATAGAATATTGTTATAATAAATTACCCAGGGAAACCAAGACTTCTCCGAACTCATAAACCCATCATATATAATTTGAGAACAGATTTTGGTACAGAAGTGGGGCTCCACTGTGGTAAATATAATCTTCTCTAGGTTAAAACTCTAATGTATGGTCAAAAATTGCTCAAGAAAAGAGACTCTGTTACTTTTCTCTCCTAATTCAAATTTCCCCAGTTCCTTCAGAAATCATCATTGAATATCACAAACTTCCATAATTCTTTGCAATATAGACATCACTGGCTTGCAGTTCATCTAAGTTGATTTTGGTTGTTATCTTGACCACTAGTCATTTGTGTGATTGGGACAGTTATGATCTCAGACATTTTCAACTTACCTACACAATGGGAAACATCATCATCACAATAAATAATACCTCTGCCTGGCTCAAACATTTTTATTAAAATGCAACAGGCTGAGTTTTCACATCAACAGTTGCTAATTAAGTGGATTAGACTCTTGGAAGTTTGGAGACTTATTATTATTATTGGCTTATATTTGCTCAGCTTTATTTTATTTTTTAAAATGTGTTTCTGGATCACTGGTAACTTAGTTTAATGCTACTTCTTTTATTTGGACATAACTAACACTCCCTAAAATACTATGATTTGGGCACCTGGCGCCTGAGCACATGCTGCCTACATCTACCCCATTGAGAAGTGTATTTTTATGCTTCAAAACTGGGATACATCGTGAATTCCTCCCCATTCTGGAGCTTTCCAAGATTTCTTTTGAGGATGTTATTCTCTCTCTTTTTCTCTCTTCTTTTTCTTCAGAAGTTCCAAATAAAACCTGTTCATATTTATTTATTTTTTAATTTTATGTTTTAAATTTTTTAAAATAATATCTCAATTTTAACTCCATGTTTGTAGTTGGGTTTCAGTCATAGAAAGTACACCCCCCCATCACCAGTGCAACATTCCCACCACCAATGCCCCTAATATCAACTCCTCCCCTACCCCCTGCCTGTATTCAAGACAGGCATTCTATTTCTCTTTCTCACTGCTATTGTCATGATAGTTGTCAGTGCAGTTATTTCTCTAACTGCACTGATGACTCTTTGTGATAAATTCATACCTTGGACTGGTCCTTCCAGCCATCATTTAAAAAATAAATGTGATTTCATTGTTTTCCTCTCTTGCATCCTCCTGTTGGTGTTATGAGGAGAATACATGGAAGACAGTGGAACTGGTTTATTTTATATGCAATGGTTTTAATTATTTTAATTAAAATGACATTATTTAAACACTGTGGTATACTAGGTTGTTCATAATACAACAGGGTTGTTTTATTTTTACAGTGACAAAGTTGTCCATGATTGAGTTTTAGACAATCATGAGTAATGTAAAACATCCTGCAGCAGTGCACTGATTTTAATTGAGATGACCTGCTTCTCCTCCATGCCACTTCCTTTATTTCTTTTTTGAATGGGGTGAAGAGAAAGAATAGTTGGGCAGTTGCTCAGGCTGTCTGGGAAATATTCCAGTACCACTGATGACAATGCTCTGCACTGGTATTAGGTCATCTTTTTCTTGTTTAACATGTACTTGGAACCTTGTTTCTGGAACTTAATTTTAATAGTCAGTTAAACAGCAGGGCTTATCTCATACATGAAGCCAGAGTCGAGAATATGATTAAAAGGGATTTCCCGTGTGTCATTGCTTTTTACTGATTAAATTTTTGAGAGAAAAAGTCTTTGTGCTCTTAAAAACATTTCAAAAATATTACACCCAAAAGCTTGCTTTTTGAGCAAAATATTTTTCGTGTGGGTGTGCATGGTAGAGTTTACATGACTGTGCTTAGCATACTATTTCTCTTGGCACTGTTAAGGGAACCACGTGAAGTGCTAGGGATTTAATAGGGGTTTGACTGTGTACCAAGTAAGCACCTTTATGACTGTCTTATCTTTCTAGTTGCTCAAATTATCTGCATTACTAATAAAGGCCTCTGTTGATGATCAGAATTTTGGGCCACACCCAGTGACGCTCAGGGGTTACTCCTGCCTATGCGCTCAGAAGTCGCTCCTGGCAGACACGGGGGACCATACGGGAACCGGGGGATCAAACCGTGGTCTGTCCTAGGCAAGGCAGCAGGCACCTTACCTCCTGCGCCACCTCCCGGCTCCCTGAATTTTGAAGATATCATTTGAATGAAACACATGGATCTGAAGTCTGTTTCAATATAGAACTCAACAGTCCATAAGGTATTTTTTTAATTACATCTCTATTATAAACATGATCATTTATTTGATTTTTGGTGGGGACTGGGATCCATTAATGTTCAAGGTTAACTTCTTATTCTGTGCTTAGAAGTCATTCCTGGAGAAGCTCAAGACTATATAGTGTTGAGTATTGATGCTCAATACTATACAGTATTGAAACTGAATTAAAATCTAATATAACTGCATGCAAAACAAGTGTCTTATCATTTGTATTATCTTTCTAACCCAATATAAACCTGTTTATGTTGTTTGATCACATTTTATAAATAAGGAATTAGATTAACCCCTTAAATTGGGGGTTATTTATGAAAACTTCAATTGCTTAAATTTTGTTCAATAAACTCTTGCCAAGCAACTACTGCAAACTAGAAAATGCCAACATCTATCCCGATAAATTTTCTGATAAATTTTATGGTCTGATGTAGAGAATAGATGTCGAACTAGTCACTTATCAAAGTATAATGAGGAGTAAACAGTAGGAAAAAAAATCACAGAATTTATCTTAGTAGAGATAGAGATTCTTAGAATTTCTTGGGCACATATATCTCCTAAGAGCTTGATAAAATTCACTTTATTTTTTGTGATTTTGGGGTCATACCTGGTGGTGCACAAGGGTTACTCCTGGCTCTGTGCTCAGAAAGCACTCCTGGCAGGCTCTTGGGACCATATGGGATGCCAGAATTCGAACCGGGGGTCCGTCCTGTGTTGGTCACATGTAAGGCAAATGCCCTTCCACTTGTTGTCACTCTGGCCCGATAAAATTCACTTTTATGAGCCCTGACTATTTTAATGCAGGTGATCTGTAGACCACACACAATGGAAACACTGATTTAGTGAATCAAAAAAGGCTGCCTTGATAATTGAAGATAAGTCATGATATAAAGAAAGGGAAGTTTATTCCCCCCAATTAATAGTTGCTTGAAGAGCTGTTAGGAGATAAAAGAGAAAAAGATCCCGGGAGATAGCATGAAGGTAAGGCATTTGTCATTCATGCAAAAGGTCATCGGTTCGAATCCCAGTGCCCCATATGGTCCCCCGTGCCTGCCAGGAGCAATTTCTGAGCATGGAGCCAGGAGTAACCCTTGTGCACTGCTGGGTGTGACCCAACCCCCCCCCCCCAAAAAAAAAGAGAAAGAGATAAGTTAGGGAAAAGAAAAAGGAGAATAAGATGATAACTATTCTTTGAGAATGCCAGTTAGTTCAATAATACAGTTGCTTACAGGTACTAATTCTGGGGAAAACTCATTTATTTATTTTGTTTTTGTGTCACAACTGATGGTGCTCAGGGGTTACTCCTGGTTCTGTGCTCAAAAAGCTTTCCTGTCAGGCTGGGGACCATATGGGATGCCAGAACTGAACTGGGGTCCATCCAGGGTTAGCCACGTGCAAGACAAACACACTACTGTTGTTATCGCTCAAGCCCTGAAAATTAATTTTTTAAAAAGCTACATTCTCAGGTAACCCTTTGGAAACAAGGACTGGTTACCCAGGCTGTACTTCCTAATACCCAAAAGGAGAAAAATTAGAGAGAAAGGAAAGGAAAGTATGCAGTTCAGGTCTAATTTCACCCTCAGACTATTCCCACCACTGGAAATGAAGTGGTTGGAAAATGCCTTCATAAGCAGTATTTAGTGGTATAATTAGAAAACTATCTCTTCCTAGAACATTTTGTGAAATTGTGTTGTGAGGTGTCAACAGGACTTTGTGGGACGCTCTCCAGCAGAGATCGACTGACATGTAAAATGTAGCAGAGTTCCAAAAAGGCCACTGTAAAATTTCAAGTATGTGGAAGGAGTTTGGTGTTTTTGCCAATATGGGTTTTTGAAAAACATAAAATTTCGCAAAGATCAAAGAATGGAAGGGGATGTGGGGTCTAGTCTGAGGAGGAGGTTTTTTAAACATCAGAATAATTCAACTGGTGATTTTCTGGCAAGACAAATTGGTGAGCCAAATGAGAGAAGTGAAGATGTGTATTTCTGTTGCAGAGTAAAGAAGAATGAGAAATGAGAAGCCACCAGTAAGTAAGTACCCTTCAACTGGAATCATGCAACAGACTGTCTTGAGACTGCTGGCATCTTCTATAGTTTCAACAGTTCTAGAATGACCTTGCATAGTGCTTTATCAAAGGACTGCTTACCACTTTATCACCAATAGCCACGTCTTTGGGAAGAAGTTTGGAGATGATAAATTGGCATTATAATTTGGGGGTTTCTAGTGTTGGTTGCTTCTTTGTTTTTGTTTCTGGAATATACTTGATGGTTCTTAAGGCTTACTCCTGATTCTGTGCTTGGAAATCACTGTGGCAGAGCTCACAAGACTAGGAGTTTCTATGCCTAAGACAAGGATCCTATCTCACTGTCCTATTACTGCAGTCTCTATATGAACATTTTAAACAACACTGGAATTTTCCCTTTTTTGTGGAGTTAAAATAAGGCCAATTGAGGGAGAAAAGAAGGGCAAGGTAATGGATATATATATATATATATATATATATATATATTTTTTTTTTGGTTTTTGGGTCACACCCAGTGACGCTCAGGGGTTACTCCTGGCTATTCTCTCAGAATTCGCTCCTGGCAGGCACGGGGGACCATATGGGGAACCGGGGGATCGAACCGCTGTCCGTCCTAGGTTAGCGCAGGCAAGGCAAGCACCTTACCCTCCAGCGCCACCGCACGCCCCAAGGTAATGGATATTATAATTTAAACAGAAGAGTAGTTCTGGAACATGATTTTGAAACTACTTACTATATCAGTATTTTGAGGTGCTTGTCTAACCCCTTAGTACCTCAGTTTTTTTTCTGCAAAGCATGTCATGAAGTGTGTCATATATGGCTGTTAAGAGAATGAAATGAGCATATAGTATGTGGTCAATAAAAGCAAACTATGATGATATTAGATATATACATATGTATATAGATAGATAGGTTGTCCATGAATCTACTTACTGATTTTACATATATGCATATAAATATTCTATCAATCTTATTTTGGGACCATACCTGACTGTGCTTAGGGATTACTCCTGACTCTTTGCTGAGGAATCATTCCTGTTGGTGTTCAGGGGAACATATGCAGTGCTAAGAATCAAACCCAAATTGGACACACCTTACTTGTTATGCTGTATCTCTGCTTCTAATATTTGATTTTTGTACTTGATGAAATTCTCTCCCAATTTTTCCCATTAGGAAGAATTCCACAAGTCAGAATGGCCCTTGACCATGTAGATCCTCTGCCTTTCTTATACTCTCTTACCTAACACTTCGGTACCAAACTAAAATAGAAGACATACTCTATTGATCTCTTTTCATGCATACATGTCCAGCTCTTCAGGTATATAACTATACTCTGTTCTTTCCAGAGAAATGATGGGTTGTTACAGACAGGAGAAAGAAGCAGTGTGCTCATTCTGTGATTGAATGACTTAATCTTAAATGATTCTTAAAGCCATTTGTGATTTTGAACCTCTTTGCATTCACCAATAATATAAATTAAGCAGCTTTCTACAGTTCGATGTGAAATGGACTTAACACAAGTAACATTTGGGGCTAATGGGTTTAGTCATTCTACATAGACTACAGCATTGAAGCCTTTTGTTCCAACCCAGCATATAGCTCTACTCTTCAGTGAGCAGCAGATAAACTGTGTGTGTGAGTGTGTGTGTGTGTGTTTGTGTCTGTGTGTGTGTGTGTACTAGTTTTCTAGTTTTTGTGATTGTCCCTTTCTTCTTCTTTTTTACTTTTTGGGCCACATACAGTGACACTCAGGGATTACTCCTGGCTCTGCACTCAGAAATCGCTCCTGGCTTGGGGGACCATATGGGACATTGGGGATTGAACCCAGATCCATCCTGGGTCAGCCATGCACAAGGTAAATGCCCTATAGTTGCACTATTGTTCCACCCTGTGAATATCCCTTTCATAGTATCTTTAGAAGGCCCTGGACCTCAAAACACACAGTGGCCATAATGTATATTCAATATACCTCCAGAGTTCATTTTGCTTTCTACCCTTAGTTTTCCTATTTTCTTCACTCATTACTTGCAATAATATTATTATTATTATATTTTTAAGAGCTGGTTTGGAAGACATGCAAGGACTGTGCATTACCAGTGGATCACATCTTCATGTCTTTATTTTTAATTTAGTTGATTTTGTTACATTTTCTGTATTTTCTGAATCATAAACTGAGCTAAATATTTTTGGAACAAGAGAAGTCATATATTAAAATAAAACAACACATATTCTGAAAACAAATCCAAGCCATTGATCATTCAGCAAGATGATTGTGGATCCTGGCAGCAGCTTTACTTACATTTTGCTGTCTTCCTTGATACTTTCTAAGAGAATGCCTCTTCTGCAGTGATTCCAAGAAAACCCATATTACTCATGAACCTGATATTACTCATAACCATTCTTAAGTGGTTACTACCTTTGCAGGAATGTAAAGGTCAGTACTGAATTAATTACTTATGAATGACATGAAAATATGTACATTAAAGTAACTGAGTTGATGGAACTTGTACTCTACAGAGAAGTCTAACACATTCCAGACTCACCAGCCCTTCCCAGTCAAAGAGACAGACATGTTTATCTTGATCACGTAAAATGGACCTTTAGTAATAACATAAGACTGTCCGTATAAAATGTGTTTTAAGTTTGGGAATTCTAACCCTGAAATTATACTACTAGAATTATGTCTATTTAGGCAATTTCCTCCCATTTCCCCTTAGGAGAATGACCATATCAGGTATGGTTGAGTAACTTCAGTTTAAATGCCTCTGCATTTCCAATTCTTAATAGTTGGATCTTAGACACACACAAAAAAAAACCCAAACCTACCTCTCCACCAAACCCCCAAATCTAAAACTCACTCATGTTGGAGGGGAGAAGGGAAGGAGAAAGAGGAGAGAAAAAGAGAGAAAAGAGAGAAGAGAGAAGAGAGAGGAGAGAGAGAGACAGAGAGAGACAGAGGGGAGAGAGAGAGAGACAGAGAGACAGAGAGAAAAACCATTCTGGAAACAAAGCTGGTTTTCATTGAGAAAATTTTCCTTGCTCTTTCAAATATTTCAAATAAGATGACAATAGGAAAATAGAAAACTTGAACTGGAGATTAACATCCTTACTATCCTGTCAAGAGTTCACACAGTCACTTTTTTCCAGTACTGAAAAAGGCAAGTGTAAACAGAACCCCATGTGGGTTTTTTGGAGGGTGAAGTGAGGTTGTGGGGAGGACAAGACTATGATGCCCTTCATTTTTTTCTCAAGTATGCCACAGGTTGATTTAACAAGAATTTATTTGCTTGTCACTTGTCTCACTGTAGTTATGATTAAGGGTCACATAATTTAGACTTTACCTAACATAGTTAATGTGTTTATGAAAACAAGGAAGTAAAAATTATAAAAGTATTATGTGCTGAAAGAAAATAAGTTGAAATTATAGAATACATTACTAATTAATTATATATAATAATACTTGTTCTATTTTGTAAAAAATGTTAAGGCTGGGTAAATTGAACAAAGAAATAATCATTCATTTTTTCTTACTTCGTCAAATATGACACCCCCCAAAAGAATGATAGATGGAAAAAAGGAGTTTCATCCTTCAAAATGAAATATATTAGCCTGTTTCTAAAAACCCAAAAGTAAAGCTTTTGAGTTCTTCCATTATTTGAAAAATAAACCACCTTATTTATGTGAAAACTTTTATGTAAATCAAGTGATCTGCCTTGTATTATGGTTCTTTCAGTCACTACTGTGATAAATATCTCTTTGGGGATCTTAATAAAAATGCTATCACTTGAGCTTTTCCCAGCTGCAAATAATTCAAGTACAAAGAAAGGGAGAGAAATAAATAAAATCAAACAGCCTCTTGTCCCTTTATCTAGATATTTTATGATATTCTTAAATGAGGAGGCAGGAGCATACAAATTCAACTAAAGAAAAAAAGATACACTCTATTTTCTACCAGCAAGAGTTCCTGACAGTGTAAAAGAGTATTCAAGAACAGAGAACATAGGTTGTCTGTAAAAAAAATGGAGTTAGGCTCCAGACTATTCCTGAATCTCACTTAATTCACAACGAAGTCTTCATAAATTCATTAAATGAATAACCAGAGCCTCACAGTGAGTTGGTATATCAGAACACCCTGGGAATTCTAATGGAAAATCAGTGTTAGAATGAAATAACTCCACTATTAGTTTATTTGGCAAGTTCCCTAAGCAATAACATGTAGGCGAGGTGAGAAGTTGATAAATTGGTCATTTATTTGCTCAACATAAAATCCCATCTGTAAAATCTGAGAAATATCACTCTTCTATATTCTTGCTGGGCAAGTATTCTACTTTTCATTTCCTTATTCAAATCTCAGATGTCTAGTACCTTTTTTTTTTTTTTTTTGGTTCTAAGCTGCCATCTAGGTACTTGTCTTGGATTTTCACCTATCTATGTGATCCACTTTGTCAAATAAATCAAAATTCCTGTCTATTAAAGCAGAACTCCTCCAATTTTATGAGAAAAGTACCTGCAGAAAGCAGAACTCAAGATTTTCTCAAGTGAGCAGAGGCAACTATAATGTACATTCAACACATTAATTGCCTCTTATCTTTTATTTTATTGTTTTTTGCTTTTTAGTGTAGGTATGGCAGAATTGCAGATATAGACCCTATGGAAAATGAGCACTACATGCAGCATAAAAAGCAAATAAAACGTTAACTGCACCAAACATACAAACAGAAACTAACACAACCCAGTAAGTTTTATTAATTATTGAAGCAGGCTCTGGTGTCACACACATTCAAGTTAACTTAGGTTTACATCTGGGTCTTTCTCCTGAAAATACGACTTAAGATAATAAGATCTTCTCACCACTCCCTACAAAGACACACACACATGCACACACACACACAATTTCCTTAATGTCGAAGTCCTGATGATGATTTATAATATGGATATGCAAGGATTTCTCTGCTTGTATTATCCTTCCTCTTGCTTATTAAACTCTATCCCCACTCTATCTTGCTGCTCTCCAAGCTATGTATGCTTTCCATTTAGAAAGGATATTTGCAACTGTTATTCTCTCTGCTAATAAACTCCCCCTCAACAATCTTCATAACTTGTTTTTATTTTCTTTAGTAATTTGCTCAGTTGTGACCATTATGACTGAAGCCTTCCTTGACTATATCTATAAAAATCAGCTCCACTTGACGCCTGTTTTCTTTGCTTATTTCATGGTTCTCTATAGTATCTCACATCTGATTTGCTAGATTGGTTTTTTTTTTTTTTTTGCTTTTCATCTACTTATCATTTAGTATGTAAGCTTCATGAGGAGAAATCTTTTCCTTTTTGACCACTGATTCTCCAGTATCTTTAGCAGTTTCTTATACATTCTGTCAATAAGATAAAACACAAATCTAAAATATTCTTTATTCTCCTTCATTTTTAGAATTCTACTCTGTGTAGTAGAGAAAAATAATTATATCTTGAGGAAGCAGACATTTCAGAGATTTTATTTTTATTCTTTATTGCTGAATGAATGCACTTAGAATAGTTACTCATATACATATTACTTATCATGATTATCATTATAACCATATTTATTTTATCTTATATGAATTTACATTTTCTTTATATTTTCCATGGAACGTTAGTAGTCAAAAGTGTTCTTGATTCAATTAGAAATGATAACTGGTGTTTATATCATCGTCTTTGGGTACAATCATTCCTTCATTGCTAGAGGCAAGTAGACTCTTTATGGTTTTTCCTTTGTATATTATGCCATGCCAATGATGTTTATAATTTGGTGAAGGACAGACTTGACCACAACTATGAAACAGATTAAGTTTGTCATACCTCATCTCTCCTTTTAACATTAAAAATTCTTTTCTAAGCTTTCTGTTCAATAGAGTAAGACTTTATTCCTCACATCATGGAAAATTAATTTCCTTATAGAAATTTCAGAGTTACCTATCAGGATTTAAAGTTTTTCCTACATCAGAATATTTGAATTTCAAGGGAGTAGAGCAGAGGTAGAATAATACATAACCTAAAGCTCATAATTTCTTATAATGGAAACAGTTAATGTATGGAAAGGTCACTGAGACAGAAGGAAAATATTTCTATTGTTCTTCAAATAACATTGTGAGGAAGACATCTTCTTTGGTTCATGCATATTTAATAGCTCTGACCACCCTACTCGTTTATTATTGAACAACATAAAAGGGCAGAGGGCATTAATAAACTGGATTGCACAAAATTTTTTTTGTTGTTTCATGCAAAATTGGTACAGTAAAAAGAGCGTGACATTGTGAGTCATACATCATGGTCCTACTTCTAACAAAGAAATTAATATTTCACTGCAACGTAACTGAATCACACTTCATGCAATAAAATCTTTTTACACACTTTCAAATCAGAAATGGATAATTTCTAGATGGAGCGCCATAATGAAGCAGAAGTTATTGAGAATCTTATTTTTCTTTTAAGGAGGAATATGGGCAGTTTTCACAAATATCAACTGCTTCAATGTCAGGGGACTCTGAAATGTCTGCTCCCTCAAAAGTATAATTTACTTTTCTCTACTACACAAAGCATAATTCGAAAAGTTAAGGAGAATAAAAGATATTTCAGATATGTGTTGTATCCTATTGACAGAAAAATGCTCTATTGCCGAACGACATGCTTTTATTTTTCTATTAAGGAAAAAAATGTCTAGAGGTAGAACTCTAGACATGTGTCCACCCATGTTATGTTTGGCTCTTGTAAGATCTATTATTTTTCCTCCTTTTAAGTTTTAAATGGGGTGAAATTGAAGGCATAAAAGAAAACATAGGCATATGATATTTTGCTATATGTATGTTTTGTAAAAGGTAAATTGAAACCAAATGAAAAGGCTGATACTTTGATTAATAGAATAAACTGAAAGTGAGGGCTTGATTTCTTGGTTTCCTCAGCCAGGTCTTGCTATGGTTTTCTGGACTTTCTAGTGAACTGTGTCTACTGACCCTTCCCAAAGGAAAAGAGAATTATATTATTGCCTGAATTTTCTTTGTATGTGTGTGTGGGGGGGGGGGGTGTGTGGAACTCTGGGGTGTTCAGAGGTTATTCCTGGCTCTTCACTCAGAAATCTCTCCTGGAAAGATCAGGGAACTATATGGATGGCGAATTTATTTGCAATACTGTTACTAGAAGGTATCATGATTATAATTTAAGCTCTTTTCAGCACTCTTTCTTGTCCATAGTGATCACTTCCACATTCATTGTAAGGAGAGCATGTAAAGAAGGCAGATAAGCTATGTGTATTTTGTTTTTGTTTTTGGGCCATACCAGTTGGAGCTCAGGGGTTACTCCTGGCTATGTGCTCAGAAATCGTTCCTGGCTTGGGGGACCAAATGGAAAGCCGGTGATCGAACCCAGGTCCCTCCTACATCAGCTGCATGCAAGGCAAAAGCCCTACCTCTGTGCTTTTGCTCCTGCCCAATTTTTTTTTTTTTTGGTAATGAAGGAAGTTCTGTTATTAGAGTTAAAACTTGAGCAAGTTAAAGGCAAGAAAAGCTATACTTTTTTTTCCTACAAATCATTTTTTTAAACTTTATTTAAACATCACGGTTTACAAAATTCTTTCTAATACAGGGACAGGAGCAGTGGTGCAAGCAGTACAGTGTTTGTCTTGCATGCTGCTGACCTAGGACCCCAAGCCAGGAGTAATTTCTGAGCACAAAGCCAGATGTAACCCCTGAGCATCACTGGGTGTGGCCCCCCCAAAAACATAAACAAAAAATTCTTTCTAATACAATTGTTTCAGGCATTCAATGTTTCAATAGCAATCCCACCACCAGTGTGATCTCTACTATTGTTCCCAGTTTACTAGCTGCCCTCAAGCCTACCTTCTTAGCAGGCAAAAAAAAACAAACAAACAAACAATTTTTTTTGTATTACTTGTTATAATAAAACACCTAATGGAATTACAAAAAAAGCCTTCAATAGAAGAATATTTGTGAAAATTGTTGCATCTCACTATAGTTTAATTAAAGTCATTATCTAAGGTTTTACTAAGCCATTTGCTACAAGTTGAGATTTCTGAGATTATGTTTTTGTTTATTGAATTCATTTGGCTTCTCTGCTACTTAGTCCCTTTGATTTGAAACCCTCAACTGATTTTTCAGTTGCATCATTTGGAAAGCACTACTCAAATTAAAACAAAACAAACATTGTGAATTCTCTTTGTCAGAAGCACAATATCTGCAGTGGGCAGAGAGATATGTCACCATTTTGTGATGTTGAAAGAAGAAGGCATCTGGAGATAATTCAATTTATACTAGCTCTTTGCTGTATCTGTGAAAGAGTAGGACATACTGATATTTGAGTTCCCCAATCTATGTCACACACAAACAGAGCTTTGACAATTTATCATACTTTGAATAAAAGGTTGGCTGTTTTGAAAAGCCATTCAGAGACATTTTCAACAGTTTAAGGAAATGCTACTAAAGGCTTAGTCAAGACTATGGTGCTATAGGTTATGGAGAAGGTACAGATGACAGAAAAATGGCTTAAGTACTTAGAACTTGCATACTTTTTAATAATAGGGCATTAGTAGAGGAAAGAAGAAATATTAGGGGCCGGGCGATGGCGCTGGAGATAAGTTGCCTGCGCTAACTTAGGACGGACTGCGGTTCGATCCCCTGGTTCCCCATATGGTCCCCTGTGCCTGCCAGGAGCGACTTCTGAGTGAATAACCAGGAGTAACCCCTGAGCGTAACCAGGTGTGGCCCAAAAACCAAAAAAAAAAAAAAAAAAAAGAAAGAAATATTAATAAACTGTATAATTCTGTGCAACAGTGAATTTTTTTGTTTTTGTTTTGGGGTCACATCTGGCAGTGCTTAGGGATTACTCCTGGCTCTACACTCAAAAATCACTCCTGGCAGGCTCAGAGGATTCATATGAGATGCCAAGATTCGAACCACCGTCCTTCTGCATGCAAGGCAAACATCCTACCATCATGTTATCCCTCCAGCCCTGCATGAGTGACATTTTAAATTTTATTATTTATCTTTGACTTGGCTGTCACACTTCACAGTATTCAGAGCTTACTTTTGGCTCTGTGCTCAGGGATCACTACTGGCAGTTTCAGATGATCATCTGTAGCGCTTGGTTGACTATGTACAAGGTACCATATGAAAGACCAATGTCCTATATACCATCCTACCAAGCCAGTCCAAGAGTGACA
>PVKC010006253.1:0-31501 GCA_004027635.1 Crocidura indochinensis | reverse complement strand
GAAAGCACACTGTCTTCTTACAGACTTGCAAGAAATATTCCGGATATTCCGGAATATTGGAAGAAACATTCCAGTTCTAGCGAGTTCCAGAAGAAACATTCGAGGGACATGATCCAATAGAGAACATTTCACTCTTTGGGATGCAAAGAAATAAAATGTATTTCAAATGCTTAAAAAAAAGTTAGTTTGTGACTATACATTTCATTTATTGTCTAAGCAAATGAATGGGAGCAATTGGGGTGCTCTGCTTGTTTTTCAGTGTTTGGAGATATGGTTATAATGTCTAGGATTCTGGTGGTTAAAGTTATTATTTTTCGCTACCATCAAAATTATTGTTACTTTTCCTTTAGGATGTTTCATTGGGCCCTGTCATTGTCCATATAAACTACAGATGTTATTCTATTTGAATTAATTTACTTGTGATTTAGGACTATACAGAGCAGTGCTCAGGACTTACTCCTGGCTTTATGCTCAGGGTTTACACCTGGCTCTGTTGAGGGCTTACTCCTGGCTCTGTGCTCAGGAATTACTCCTAGATTTGTGCTCAAGGCTTATTCCTAGATCTGTGCTCCAGAGATCACTATAAGTGGTACTCAAGGGTCACTCCTTTGCAGTGCTGAGGGTCAAACCAGTTCAGCTGTGTGCAATGCTTTAATCCCTGTACCATAACCGGCTTGCTTGTCTATACATTTGAAAATGACATTTGTAAACTTGGAAATTCCTTGCTTCCAAGAAGACTTTAAAAATTGTTTTTTTTAATTTCATAAATTTTCTGACACGTCTAATCCTTCTCCCTAATCACTTCCCCCCTCTTGGACTCCGTGTTGCACTACTGCCACCCCCCCATTTCACAATTTCTTTCTTTTTCATTTTCACTCTACCTGGTTCTTCCTCGCTAATGCCAACTCAGCTTGTCTATTGCATCCCCTCTTGCTTAGCTCTATTTTCACTCTGCTCCATCTAGTGGAATCCCATTTTTTACAGCATGCTGTCAGCTTCAAAACTAAGAGAAATAAACAATACTTTGCTGCAAAGGGTTAAGAACCATAGGAAACAATATCTATAAAAGGAACACAAACTTTTCCTCTGCTAAGATAAATTATGTCTGATTTACCAAACACTGGGAAAGAAATCTAGAATTCTGACAGCACTGAGACAGTTGAAATAGGTTCCCTTCAGTTACAGCCTAAACATGATGCTTAAAATCAGGCCATTCTGTCAAACAATCAAGGTGAGCAGACAATCATTTTCTCTAGTATGGAAGTTGCATGAGCCTGGGCCAATGAAAGATCAATTATTGTTTATAATTGTGAAACCTGATCATTAGAAAAGTGGGTGGTGTCCTGACTCTACACTAGGTAATAAAGTGCAAGCATTAGAAACATGAAAATATTCCTGGGCTTGGCTGTTTGTATTTATTGAATACCAGGTGTGCTGGAATCATTGGAAAATTAATTTCATCACAAAGACATGAGCATGGTTGTCTGGGAAAGAAATTATAAATTGCCCCATGAGGAGAGTAACTTCCGGTGCCCATGGAATATGAAGTGGGTAATAAATAAACTAGCACCAGGTGCTATGCTGGTCTTACACCCACTCAGATCAATTTGCACACAGTATCCTTGTGCTTAGAATAATGAATTTTGACAGTTGCAAAGGATAGGAGAACCCAGAGTCAAAATGTCCCTTCGTGTCCTTTCTGTACTTTGAGCAGACCCTCTATTCACAAATGCAAATCCCTCTGTTCACTTGAACAAGAGGCAATGAGAAAGACTCAAGCTAAAAGTCAATGCAAATTCAACTTTCCAGCTGTTTTCCTTCCTTCCTTCCTTCCTCCCTTCCTTCCTTCCTTTTTCCTTCCTTCCTTCCTTCCTTCCTTCCTTCCTTCCTTCCTTCCTTCCTTCCTTCCTTCCAAATTTGAGAAGTGAATTGACTTATCATGAGAACCCTGGAAAACAGACTTTTCTGACTTTGAATTCAACTGGAATGAGCAAGATCAGGAAAGGAAGACAGAAAACCAAAAAATAGACATATTCTGAGAAAAACAGTCTGTTAACCATATTAGCCCTGGTCCCAATACATCACGGGCTCTTGTATTTATCCCCAACTGAAGCCAAGGGGTTCTTTCTCAAAAAGAAATTGAAGCCTCCCAAATGACAAAGCACAGAGACTCTCAAATACTCATCACCAGAGACCAATAGGTAGTACAGTGTGTGAGGCACTTGCCTGGCATGTGGTCAGTCCTGGTTCCATCGAACCCCATCTCTGGCACTACATAGTCCTCGAGTATTGCAGGGAGAAAGCTCCAAGTTCAGAGCTAGAGTATCCCTCAGGCACCACCAGATCCTCCGTCTACCCAAAATAAATTCTTCTTAAACTTAGGCAAATTTCAAATCCTTGAGTGGCTTCTGGAGCACTTATTTTCTAGTTAGTCCATATTCATTCTTGTCATGGCTCTCTGCATTGACTGTAGCCCATCGCATCCCTATAATTTCTCATATAACCCACAAAGAAGCAAAACTCAGGGATGGGTAACATTTCTAGATTTGTGTTCGCAGCTTGTAATCCTTCCTCTCTTGACCTCCAACTTCTCCTGGGATGACTCTTTAACTCCATCCCTCCTAACACCTAAGATGAACAAAAGTGCTTTCTTTTATTCCTAGGATACCTCTCCAACCCTGCCACTCACTTTCCTACCACCAAAAAAATAAAGCAATTGAATTTCTGTTTACTATTCTCCCCATCACCTTGAATCCTGTTGAACAGAGAGGAAGCTAATGTTCCTTTGTGGAATGAATCAATGAAGAAACAAAGACAGGGAATTCAGATGTTCAGGGAATGTCAGTCCACAAGCTCATGAGGGTTCAGTAGACTATAAATTTTAGGGTGCCTTTGATTGTACTGAAAAAAAGACTAGACAGAAAAAGTAATTTTCTTCTATGAGCCTAATGTCTGGGTGTGAATGAATCTTACCTTTGGGTGTGGAGAAATGCCAGGATACTCTGGAAAAGCATGTGGCAGGCAGGTTAATAAGTGAAGTCACTTGGATTCTTCCTAGAAGGTCAGTTAAATTTCCCTATGGGACCCATTAGCTCTAATATCTAAGCCATTCTCTGTAGGGAATCTGGCTTCTCTAAAACAATGCTAAGTTGTTTTGTGTTCTGGTTTATTTTTTTCTTCTCTCACCAGAACTGAGTGTAATCAAGTGTGTAAATGCTGCAATGCACCAAATGGCAGAGGTGAATTCCCATTCCTCAAAGGGGGATCTCCAGTAAGCTGCCAGAAGTGACTTTAGCATCAAAGTTTCCAGAGTTATTAGAAACTGTTGTGAAGAATAGACTAAGAGGGACACAAACTTTTCAGCAAAAGTTAGCAAGCCAGGGAGACAGACTCATGTGCTGTTAGAAGGGCCACATTGGGGAAATAGCTTGCTTTATTGACATCTATGAAGCTCAGATTCTGAAACAAAAATCAACTTATAAGTTCTGTGGTTGTCTATGGTTGGTGTCACACAACACTTGAATAACACTACCCTATATATACTAGCACAGTAATACTTTCACTTTCAAAGAAAATGAGGCAGAGAGTCCATATACTGCTACAGAATGAAAACCCTGGCACCATCCTTCTAAGCTAAGATTCCTAAAGAAGGCTCTAAAATATTGGGGGCCATGGACAAACTAGTCTTTCCAATCCTTCTTTCCTTTGAAATTTTTGTAATCAGAAAGTCAGAATTGGGTGTCATAGGGAAATCTGGAAGACTTGGAACCCTCACAGTTCCTGGTATTTATTTTGAAATGTCTCCTTTCAGGTTCTTTTAGTCTATGGTTCAGGCAGCCATTGGGGAACTCTAATCACCACTGGAGTTGAAGAACTTGAGTCCTTTCCCATTTCCAACCCGAAGGCTCAGTACTTTAGAGAGAAACTGGCTTTTCTATTCCAGCCACTCCTCAAATTTCAGACTGGCCACTTTTGAAGACTGTTTGTGAAATACAATCATACACACCATGACACACACTCATGCACTTACACATCTTCTAGGAAAAGGCTCGCCCATCTGCCAAATTTCAGCTGGGAACACATTTTTACGGCCGGCTAATCAACCTGTTTAACTCCGAACTGGATAAAGGAAACCTCCTGAGCCTTTAACTACAGTGTGCCCAGTGAGAAGAAAAAGAATTAATGCAGTCAATTTGTACTACTGTTCTCGGAACAAAAAACCCCATTTCACCCCCAGTCTTTTCACCCACTGATTGGCAGCCCAGTCTGCTTCCCCCTGCCTGTTGTCAGCTGTCCTCAACGCGATAATGAGCCTGTCACCATATTCAAATAGCCCCGTGACAGCGAGTTTTGTGACTGTGACGTCCACTGCAAAAGGACCTGTCAGAAAGTACCTTTCAGAACATGAAAGGAGCATGCTGTCCCGATGATCAACCTAATTTCTCTGGAGATACAAGAGGGAGATTTTTTCAGCTGATTTTGTCACTGTTGTGTTGCATTTATCACTTCAAATGTTCTTGTTGCCCCCTCCCACACCAAATATACATACATTTAGATTTTATTTGGAGGAGAGAATGGGGATGATGACATCTACTTTTTGTCCCAAAAGCTGAGCCCAGCTTGTCAGCTAGAGAGGAAAAAGGGGGAATCCAATGGGATTGGTAACTAGGCTCTGTCTCAAGGTGAGAAGAGAAAGAGGTAAAATTGGGGCTAGTCTAGTGGTTTGATCACTCCCCCATGTGGATCTGCAAAGTGGGGTGTCCCTTCATGGAGGCCAACAGAGGCCCCATTTCCACATGAAGTGGTTCTGTTTGCATCCTCTCCTAGGGTCCCAGAATGCAGAGACCATGTTGAGTGCATAAAAAATGGGGGGGCACATCCTTCTTGAACTTGCCAAGGTGATTCAGGGGTTCCTGAGAAGCCAAGATATTCCAGTGGATTTATGAAATGAGGCTGCGAGTCTTTCATCAGAGAAGAATTATTGTTTAACAAAGTCCAGTAGACTCGGGGTTCTAATCCCATGGAAAGATCATGTGAATAGTGAGGGTGACCAGAAATCTTAAAATTTTGGTTTGAACTAAATTTCTTTATGCATTATCATTTTTCATATATTTTATCCATCTTCATAGAAGGAGTCATGTGAAAACTCACCTGTAGGAAAGGGGGCCTGGCTTAAAAAGAATTTAGAAGTCTAGAACAGGCTAATTTTTGATCTTCAGCCCCAGTGTAGACAAATTCTGAATGCATTCAACGTGGATACATGAACTGAATTCAATGCTATTTTATTTTATTTTATTGTCTCAACAGGATCAGAATATATATGTGTATTTATATAGGTAGAAAATCTATCTCATGCCATGGTTCTCTGCTTCCTGGGACCCTAGGAGAGGATGCAAATAGAACCACTTCATGTGGGCACTGGGGCTCAGTTGGCCACCTTGAAGGGACACCCCACTTTGCAGATTCACATAGAGGGTAATGAAACCACTAGATATGTATTGAACATATGCATATACATGTATGGTACCCACATATGGAAGCATTATTTATAATTAATCTATATTATATGTACTAGATCAATTTATGTGCTGATGCATCTATAATACAAATATAATACAAATATATTACACACACCAGGCATAAATTACATATAATGTTCTTTTTTAAAATCTGACCTCAAAATTACACAGTGCACCCAACAAAGCTGAGGACAAACTCTTTGAGAGTAAAGAACAAGAGAGAGAGGACTAAGAGAAGAAGTGACAGTAACTCTTATTGCTCACTCCCCAAAACACCCTTATGCAGATAAACACTTGAAGATGTCCACGGGCTCTTCAGACAGAATACCTGTGGAAATGTACGTGCTTAGGCCCGCATGACTATAATGAGGTTTGTTTTTTGTTTTTGTTTTGTTTTTTTGGGGGGGTCACACCCGGCAGTGCTCAGGAGTTACTCCTGGCTCTATGCTCAGAAATCGCTCCTGGCAGGCTTTGGGGACTATATGGGATGATGGGATTTGAACCACCGTCCTTCTGCATGCAAGGCAAACACACTACCTTCATGTTATCTCTCCAGCCCCTATGATGAGGTGTTTTACAAAGCACATCCTCTGTTCAACACACCAGGAGGAGGGAACAGTAATATTCCCAGAGAGAATAGAGCCAAATCTGTGCAAAAGATCTTTCACAACTGCACTAACCTAGGGTCTCAGTCGCCTGCCTTCTGAGAGTTACTCGCAGACACAAACTCCATGTTTAAAGCTCTATTTCCATTCCAGTTTCTGATCTGAGGACAACTTGACAAGATACAACAGCACTTAAGGAAATCCTTTTTGGTTTGGTTTTGTATTTTCTATTAAACAAACAGAGGGATTGCTGGAAAGCTCATTCTCTCAATTTCAAATAAGTATGGTATGATGGGGTCTCACGTCAGCTGAGCCCACCATCAGGGCTTATTAATCCAAGAAAGCCAGTATTTTATGCATTTGTCTATAGCCTATCTCTAAAGCTGGTGGAAAGGGAATTTTCCTAATTAAACAGAAATACATGTTAGTACTGATGCTCAGGACTCTGGGGTAAGACGCTCAGTCTTTGCAATTGACTTTGATGGATTTAAGTGAAAAACATTCAAGAGATTTGGGTTTGATTTGGTTTTCTGTTTTGAAAACACGATTCACCTTCAACAATGAATAGTGCTGAAATTTTTGAATAAGTTCTGAGTTTTTATTAGCCAAGTAAGTGAAAGAAGGCAAGAGTAAAGATGTGTTTGTGGGGGTGTTGCCCAATATGCACATAAATGCAGCCTCCAAAAGTTATAAGTAACCAATTAAGGTCACACAATAAATTTGACTGATTCCAAGTTCATCAGCTGGAGGTAACAATTATAATCCTAACCAATAGCGCTGTAGACAGCTGGTTTTGTGCTCTTGCCTGCTTCTCTGCCTAAATGTTTAAACCATTGATTTATTTGGGGATTAAAGAGAGAAAGCATGAGAAAGAAAGAGAGAGAACATGAGAGAGAAGGCAAAGGAAGCTCTCCTCAATGTACAAAGCAAATTTCAGGATCTTGAAGACTTTCATTGTCTCTGAAAGTCCTTGTCACCACCCTAATCCCCTCATTAAAGCTACAGAAATGCTGGGATGGCATGAAAATGAATGCAACCCATTTGCAACAATCTTCCGCTCACACTGTCTCCAAATGCAGGCAGGCACATTGCATAATCCGGGCAGCGAGAGCTCCTGACAGGTGGATGATTTATGCTCATAGTCAGAAGAATCGGAGGGCCTGCAGAGGAGACAGCAGGAACGAGGCGGTGGCGAGACAGATGCTCTCGGCAGGCGTGTGGGGGCTGGCAGCTCCAGCCAGCTCAGGTGCAACCTGGACTCCAAAAGCTGAACTCCGCTTGCCTGGATTCCAACACTCTGATGTGCCATTTGCAAAATGATATGCAATATACACAGCAAATACACCATCTACATGAGGCAAGTACCACATACATGCGACCGACCCTCCCTCCCCTTTACACATAGATGTCACGTAAACCTGTCCCAATGCAAGAAAAGGAAATGCATCTTTGGTCAGATGGAACAGACAAGACAGGTGCAGGCATGATGAAGTTCCAGGATCTTGCGCCCTGAAAATTTTTTGTCCAGGTATGGCAACTGAATAGTGACAAGATTCCTAACGGATGGATCAATAGTAAAGATTGCACAGTGGGATTAGGAAAAACACACCTCAGCAGAAAGCCGACATGACTGTCAATGATATTAATTATTTTTCAGATACAGGAGATGCTGGCAGGACCTTTGATGCCAAGGAGGCATTAGGCTCTTTGCGAGAAAAATGAAGACGAGAGACGGAATGAGGAAAGGAAGGGTTCCGAAAGGGGGAGAAGGGCTTTGAAATCAATCTTTCAAATAGCCTTTCGGAATTTCTCTCAATAGCCTCCTTCCCCCTCTGAAACATGAACAATCCAGGAAAGATTATGGTATTGGTTGAAAGGGGAGATAAACCTAATTACAGCTATTGACGACAAATGGCTGCAATGTGGATCTCTAACAGAAGGAATTAGCCAGCATCGGACTGGTCAGCAATAAGCCAGTGATGGACAAAGAAAGTCACCCTCCAGAACACAGCTTCCTGCCCAGCACAGAATGGTTCAGGCCCAGTAAAATAGTAAAGGAGTCACATATAAAATCTGCAGGAATCTTGGGTGGAAGCAACTTCACTTTCAACTATATCCTGAAGGGTCCAAGTTAGCTCAGGCAGCCCTTTCATTAGCTAACGAGATTCAAAGACTTGGAAATTCTGGATGAGAAGCCACTTTACTGAGCCAATGCTACAGTGCTCTCTGGGGGTGGCAGGGGTGGGGTGTGGGGTGGGCTGTTGACTTGTTTCTGCCCGGCAACCCCAAAGAGAAGTGTTTAAAAGAACAAAGTGGAGTGCACTGTAATGAATGCAGAATGCCTCCAGACCCGCACTCCTCCCCAGAGGAAAAACTCAAACAATTTCAAGTCTTCATGAACAGCATCCAAATCCTTTTTCTAACTTCATTAAACTCTGGGGCTTAAAAACCGTTCCTAGCAAGTGCTTTAATTAGCCACGAGCCAGGGCAGAAAGAGTTGGACAGGCAGACACGCATGAGGTAAACAGACACTCGTGTTCAGGTTGGGGAGTCCAGGGAGAGATGGGGGCCATCCATGAGGCACAAGAACAAAGGGCAAAGGGCTGGTGTATATTGTTCCATCCTCAAAAGAAACTGGGGGTGTGAGGTTGTGAGCTGCAGCCAGATTCTAACTGCATTCTGGTTTCCCTTAGTACCTGATCCCTTTATCTGTTAATGGCTAGAAAAAGAACAGGTAATGTGCACAAAAGAGTGGATTTCACAAGAAACAGAGAACTGAGTCATCTTTGCCATGACAGCCCACCCCCTCCTCTTTTATCCTCTTTGCTTTCTCTTTCTCCCTAGTTGAAACCTTCTGACACCCCACATTGCTACTGCCTGCTATGGGGTTGAAATGCACCAAGACTTGCAGGAAACACCGAGCCCCCCAAATCACAGAGATGCCAGGCAGAACTCTGAGATGCAGCCAATTCTGGTAGTCCTCAAGTCTACCCTGGGGTAGAGAGGAGGCAAGCAGAGGACAAGGAGCACCGGATTTATCCTGGAATCTTGATGTACCCTTCCCCTTCCCTAGCAGGCATCACTTGGCTTGGTTTGAAGACTAGAGAAAGCAAAAAAAAATTGCTAAGGTGACCTGCAACTTAGCAAAACCAGAATCCTTTGGCTTTCAAAACAGAATGATTTTTTAGGAACCAGCATTTGCCATCAGAGAAATGTTCTTCTAAGTGGAGGTGAACAACTCTTTCTTTTATCAATGACCCGGGCTCTCTTACTTATCCTGAAACTTGCTCTGAAAACCACAAAGGAACATGCATGTGAGCAGGTACCAAAGCCAGAGAAGATGCCATGGATGTATGAATGAAGAAAGGTCCAGATGAGATGTGATGGTGCAGACTCAAGGTCATTTTTTCTGCTCCAGGACAGACTTTCCTGCTGTCCCTCCCCCTATTCCTTCCCCATCCACTGAGGGGTCTCTGCATTTCTGGCAGGCTCTGCTGACCCTGCCTGTCACCTCCAGAGCTCACGCACATGGGGAAGGGTCATGGGCTGGAGTCACACAGAGCAGAACGGAGCCCTCTGACCTCAGGGAAGCAGGAAAGGCACCAATAGAAGGACAGCCTGGCCTGCTGGGAGCACAGCACTTGGTCAATTTGGAGGAGGGGGGATTCCAGAAAAATGACATTGGAGATCAAACAAAATTGCTCTTTTTGTTCTTTATAGGCACTTTGACAATGAAGCAGAGAGGAGGAGGAAGAGACCAGCTAACATTCATAGAGGAATTACATAGATCAAATGGTGAGCAAAATATTTCGAAGACATTAGTTAATCCTCAGAGAAGACTGTGGGCAGGTATTGTTAGGAATTAGCTCTTAGGGGAAGAAACTAAAGACAGAGACAGTGAGGATCTGGCTAGAAAAATGTCAACGGAACAGAAACTGGACTACCAGAATGTTAAAGTGTTATGATAGTGCAAATGTCCACTACAAACTCAGGATGGTGCAAATGTACCCATCATCTGGTACCCCACTCTAAATCTATTATCTGCCTTCTGAAAACATACCAAACCCAGCCTTTGTCGGCACAGAGGCAACAACACTACATAAATATCTCAGTAGCATGCAAAGAAATAGTGATTGAAAATGCTTCCCCCCAATCCACTCAGTCCTGCTATGTCTTTAAATGACCCTGTCGTGGAGATAAAGAACAGAAAAATGAAGAAAAACAAAGGAAAATAGACAAGAAACACAGGGGATGAAAAGGGGCTTGCTTCCTATTCGGAAACTTTGCATCAGAGATCACTTGAGTGGTGATGGAAAGGAGATGCCGGGAACTAATGGGCCGACCCGGTAACTACTCTTTGCTTCCTAAGCCCATTAGCTGTTTTCCAATGTGCAAATGACTCTGGTCTCTCAGGACTGTTTAAGGGTTCAGCTGACTATAGCGCTGTGTGTGTCTGGGCATCCAGTTAAGATCAATGCCTGGGTTACAGCTGCTAGTTAGATTCTGAAGCTGTAAAGTCAGAAAGGCAAGGAGGGGGAGGATTTTCTGGCTTCAGCAGCTGAGGGAATTTCAAAGCGGAACATTTCCCGAGTGACTTGAAATCAGAACTGTGGGTCAAATCAGGGTGCTTTTGTTTCTATCTAACTTCACAAAAACTTGTGATCAATTTTTTTCTCTGCCAGAGTGCATACCAAATAGTTAAAGGTTTATGAGAACACCAGAAGGAATTAAGACATTTCTGAGTTACCCAACTAAGCTTGAGTTGAATATTTTTCCTTTTACTTTATCTCTGTGAATTAGCTTTATTTCTCAACACCTTTTCCTCCAAGTGCTAACTAATGACTCTGGAATGAATTATGAACATATATTGCAAATAGCTGAGGAATACATTTGTTCACAGAGTTCAATGTGGACAGTAGCGAAGGGAGACTATGTGGCCAAGGACCACAAAAATCATCTGACATCTTGGTGCTATCTCTTAAGGACAGTGTTGTCAGGGTGGTCCCATCTATCATCTGGTCTTTAGGAAAGGCAGAATAGTTGTTTCTAAGTATTAGAAGCTCGAGCATCAAACAAAAGGTGTAGTTGCTCTGTCCAGAAGTGGAAAGAAATTCCATTGCAATCCTAAAGGACACCATTCATAAAAAATGAATTGAAGAATCTTTTCACTAGAGTGTCTGTGGCGGTGGAAAATCTGGGCACACTCAGAGCTCTGGCTCCCAAGCCATATACTGAAATAAGGGCACAATGGAAGTAATGACAGAACCCTGTGGTTTCCCTGGGAGAGAACATCTCTCACCTCTCAATCTAGGTAAGAAGAAGTCAAATGAAGAGAAAAACCCCAAGAGTGTGTTCCAAATATTAGCATAATATACACATTTGAATCTCAAAAATCTGACTTAATTCGCCTTTCCTTTTTACCTTCTTTCTTTCCCTCCTTCCTCCTTTCCTTCTTTCTTCACTCTCTCCCTCCCTCCTTATTCATTCTTCTATCCTTCATTCTTCCTCCTTTCTTCGTTTTTCTATCATCCCTCATCCCTCTTTTTCTCCCATCCTTCTTCCCTTTCTTTCTGCTTTCCTCCTTCCTTCTTCTTCTTTTTTTTTTTTGGTCACACCCGGCAGTGCTCAGGGGTTACTCCTGGCTCCATGCTCAGAAATTGCTCCTGGCAGGCACAGGGGACCATATGGGGCACCGGGATTCGAACCGATGACCTTTTGCATGAAAGGCAAATGCCTTACCTCCATGCTATCTCCCGGGCCCCTCCTCCTTCCTTCTTATTCATTTATCCTTCTTTTTTCTTTTTCCTTTTTTTTTTTTGGTTTTTGGGTCACACCTGGCAGTGCTCAGGGGTTACTCCTGGCTCCATGCTCAGAAATCGCTCCTGGCAGGCACGGGGGACCATATGGGGCACCAGGATTCGAACCGATGACCTTTTGCATGAAAGGCAAATGCCTTACCTCTATGCTATCTCCCGGGCCCCTTCTATTTTCTTTCCTTCCTTTTTTATCCTTCCTTTACTCCTTTGTTCCTCCCTTCATCTATCCCTTGTATCCATCTTTACTTCTTTTATCAACTGAGGCTACCAAATGTTATTTTTGCCAGATATTCATTATCAATTCAATAGAGTTGCCATCTGAAATTCATTCCAACCATAGTCACATACCTACAAAGGGAAATCTAAAAGTAACTTATATAAAGACAGCCACTGAGTTTGTTCTACAATTAGTATTTATGGGGCCAGAGCAGTGGCACAAGTGGTAAGGTGTCTACCTTGCCCATGCTAGCCTAGGACAGACTGTGGTTCGATCCCCCAGCATCCCATATGGCCCCCAAAGCCAGGAGCATTTTCTGAGAGCATAGCCTGGAGTAACCCCTGAGCATCACTGGTGTGGCCAAACCACCCCCCAAATATTATTTGTGACAAAATTATTCCTGCACTTAAATTTTCAAAATAGAACTGAAAGCAGAACTAAAGTATAATTAAAAAAGAACAGTATATATGGGGTCAAAGCAATAGTGCAGCTGTAGGGCCTTGCATGTGGCTGACTCAGGATGGACCTTGGTTCGATCCCAGTATCCCATAAGGTCCTCAAAGCCAGGACTGATTTCTGAGCACACAGTCAGGAGTAACCCCTGAGTATCACTGGATGTGGCCCAAAAACCAAAAAAAGAAAAGAAAAGAAAAAGAAAAAGAAGAGAAAAGAAAAGAAAAGAAAAAAGAAAAAGAACAGTAAATATAAAGAATGTCCTATTTTACTGGGCATCTATGTAATCATTACAATACTAGGTATCACAGTGAACAGACATGAAACTTATGAGGTCTTCATATTTTGCTTCATAAAACATATTAAGACACTAATGGTAGATTTAAAATTAATAATAGCACAAAATTTTCTAAATTCTTACTGCTTACCAGGTACAAAGCCCAAATAGTACTCATTGAAAGTCAAACCAACCCTCTGATTCTGGAGTAACTATAAAACTCATTTTACAGATAAATTTTAAAGTGATGACAATAATTTGCCTGATCCCACTTAGCTATTCAGCTCCCACAAAACTTAGTAAGCCTTCTATTTTGAAGTGAACCCAGGTTCTAGTCTATACTATTTAGTATGGAAGCCCCAACCCAGAAGAGATATTCATTAAAATGGATAAAAGACAACCAAACTTCTCTAAATCTCAATTGTATTCTATGCATTCCAGGAACTGAGTCGATAGTCATAGACCCCATCTAATCTCAGATGAAATGCTTGACCTTGATACTTGAATTTCTTGTGTAGAAAATAAGGAGTTAAGTTATAAGTCTACATTGTCTAGAGCAATATATAAAGTGATAGCAACATTCAGAAAAGGGGAAATTTATCAAAAGATAAAAAAGCATCCTAAAATCCTTTGAGAATAAAAAATAAGTCTTCCCTGTTCCCTTAAACCTCAGAACAGTCATTCAGTGAGTGGAGAATAGAGCAAGGTTGGATAGCCTGGAGAAGGATTGAATAAGAAAGCATCTCAAGGAAGAACCTGATGCCAAGGTTAATTAGAAAGGAATGCCATCCTACTATAACCATGCCTGCTGCACCTATTATCCACAATTACCCCTTTACTAATGTCCCTGCTTCACGACTCTACAGCTTTCTGCACACATCAATCTTGCCAAAACTCCAGGTAAGCCAATATTTGGACTTATATCACCAGGACTTTTTTTTGAGAGAGAATGAGTACCTTCCCTTTGCCTGCAGAAACTGTGGCAGCTGCAAGCATGAACAACAAAAGCCACAGTATCAGCAATAGTGTTTGAAATTCTTAAACTACACAGCTGTATTTATTACAGCATGATAACTTTATTTTTGTTTAATAGTGTCATGTCTGTAGAAAAACACTAAATTAAATATCAATGTTTTTCTGAAGGTACCTATTGTTCAGGAATAAATGAAGTAAGAAAATGGTCAACTGAAGACAAGAACTTATTAAAACATCTGACAATGACCTAATGACCTCATTGGAGGTACAGTAATTTCCAAAAACATGCCTGTTGCTGTGCTCTTTTTCCCTTCCTTTTCTCTTTTTTCTTTTTTAATTACATCACTTTCACTTACTTGGAATCAAATTTATTATGATAAGCTATGTTAATTATGTGATGCATGCTATTTAAGTAAAGTAAACTAAATAACAATAAAAGAAGATAGGAGTATTTCTGGCAAATCAGATATAAATATTTACATAGAATAGATCCTCAGAAGTTATTTTTTATCCAAATATTTCCCAATTTATGCATAAATGTAGAATAACCCAAGAATGCTAAGGTCAGTGCAATTGCCATTCAATTGCCTTCAACTATACTAATGGTGATGATAATGTTGATGTTAGAGAGGTTTAATGGGAGACAATGTCTTAGAGAGCAGAGGAAAGAGTCTTGCTGGGCTTGGGAGGAGGGACATGCTCACTATTGGGGTCACAAGTGCTTGGCATGACAGGAAAGGAAGGCTGTGTCACCAGGAAACTATAGGAACCAAAAAGGTATAAAATCAAAGGGAGAAAATGAGGGGCAGATGAAAGTACTTCATTTGTCTCCACTGTGCCTCTTTAATTCCCCACCACCCCCAAGATACAACCAACTTTTAGGACAGTTCAGGTACCATACAATCATGATTACTGAGCTTAGCTAGAAAATAGATCAAAGTGAAGTCTTACAGAAAAATAAAAGAGATAGTGAACCTCGAAACACACTCTGCAGATTCAAGATCCCCAAGGACCAACCTTAAGAAGCCCTACCTGGGGCAAAGTCACTGTGTCAGTTGATAAGAGTCACCTAGATATAAAGAAGCTCTTAAATGGGGGTGCTCCAAGGACTCTATTATGCCTATGTGTCCCCAAACATCCTTTCATGTTTGGAAATCTCCTGGCCTGTTATGTGTCCTATTAACCCTAAAAAGCATTAATTCTGACTCCAGGCAAAAACTGAAGCCTGATGAGGATGAGCCACTACAGCCCATCACTTGGGACAGTTGGTGGCCACAGTGTACCTGTATAGAGGTGGCCTAACAGCTGAGAAACAAGTCCCCAATATGTGTGCAAGTGGCTCAGAGCCCCACTGACACTCCAACAGTACAATCTGCCATTCACTGACGTCCTGTTCACCAGCAAGCCCAAGAATGGGCTCCCCACCAGTGCCATCAGGCTCAGGGAATTTGGCTAGCACCAGGCACCCAGACATGTGCCAGCTAATTGGCTTTGGGGAAGCCGCTGACCTACTCTCCACTCAGTGGCTTTTGTGAACCTGGCCCCCAGCCCGCCTCTCATCATTGACCAACCTTGGCCAAGCCAGCTGGCTTTTTCCTTTGCAGACAGCATGCCTTAGGGAAGGCGCCTGGTGGCTGTACAACCTACTAAGAGGAGAGAGAGAGAGAAATCTTTAAGGATAAGTACTTGTTTTTATGAAGGAATACTTGGAATAAACGTGATCCTATGGGAAGATCTATATGACATGGATGGAGAGGAACTCTAAAGAACCCTGACTGGAAAGGGACCTAGCAAGATACTGGGGTACCCAGAAAAATGCAGACCAGGAAGCATTGCACTAAATGGGGTCTTTTTCCAAAATCAATGGAACTCCAGCTCATGAATTTGAAACTGCAAAAACCAATATCAGGAACATCAGTGCCAAGTTGGCACATGAGCACATTGATGATGAAGGACACAAGCCTGTTGTTGGAATGCCAACAACTTTCCAATAATTTGGGAGGGGATTCTGGATGCCGCTCTTCCCTGACTTTCTTCCTTTCCTTACTTTCTCCCTTGAAAGACATGTCAGGAGCAATACACAAGCAGGTCCCTCTCAATGGACTAAAAGTCACTAAGGTTTTTGAATTTAACTTTTGGGTTATTTTGGGAAGAGGACCACCATAAAAGAACAAAACTTTCATTTAATATTTTGCAAAATACTGGTTTTCTATTTCAAGTTCTAATGAGAACCATCTAATCAAAATCCACTTTTATGATACTCCAATAAAAGCAGAAGAAAGGGAGCAAAGGGAATTATTTCTTAACATTTCTCTCAGACCAAAGAAATAGCATAAGGGTAGGTACCAGGACTTACCTTACATATGGCCAACCCTTGTTTGATACCCAGCATCAAGACATGGTCTCCTGAATTTCTGAGAGAAATTCTCAAGTACAGAGCTGAAAGTAGCCCCTGAGGACTGCAGAGTATGATCCAAAAAATCTCCCTCACACACATTTTTCTTCCTAATGACACTGAACCAAGACAGATAAGCAAGATAGACTCAATTAAAATAATTCCTGGAGCCCTATTTGATAGATTCATGTGGGAGGTTCTGTATACTTCATCTCCAATGCCAGAATCACTTCTAAGAAGTATATAAAGTGTAGGAATTGGAGTGATTGACTTGCCTTGCATAAGACTGAACAGGTTTGATTTCCCAGCACCCTATATCTCGAGTGATCCCTGAGCACAGAACTAGGTGTAAGCCCTCAGCACTATATATAAGTAGAAAAACTGGTCATGCGTGGGAATCAGTGAGTCTATGATGAATTGTATAGAGTTATGGACACACTGTGAAGCCATGAGTACTTGCAATTTCCTCCATTTAAAAAAGAGAAATGATGATGATTCCCGCAGGCATACATTTTGGATATTTGACACAAAGTCCAATCCATCCCCGTCTACTAGGGTAGTGCTCATGAAGCATTTTTTTTCCCTGAAGATTCCTTTGGAAACACAGGAGCCAGAGAACCAAACTCCATCACAAATAAAATTCTGTTCCCCTTTGTTCTAATTCTGGGTGAAATAAATCTCTGGAAACCCAATGAGAGAACCAGAAATGGGTTTCTTGGAAGAAAGCACCTGAGGCCTTTCCCAGGTTGTTTCAGATTAGTTGTTCCAGATTAATGGTACAGTCTCAAGAATCCCAGGATGATCTTATCACACAGAAGATGTTCAAATCTGATCCCCATGAGCCACTTAACTTACTCTTCCATTTCTCCCAACAGTGGGAATCTTTCTCCTACTTCTGGATGTAAAGTGAGGAAGGGTCTTAAAGCTAAGGACTGAAGCCTGATTTAAAAACATGATGATTTACTTAAGCAATCTTTTAAGAGCTCAGTATCTCAGCAGACTCGGGGCCTCCAAAGAATCCCAGGCTAAATATACTTGATGGTTCCTGCTGCTCACAAAGCAGAACCCAGATGGACCTGTAGGGAGCACAGGCAGTGCCAGACCACAGGCCATATAACACTCACATACACACACACTCACACGGCATGAACTTCTGGTGTGAGACAAATGACCCCGTGCTCCTCCTTCTTTGTCATAGAGCCCCACTAACCCCTATGGGGAACTTTAAGGAAGAAGGCAAATACAAAAAGTGTGTGAGGGCTCATTGTTCCTGGTCTAGTGCATAGGAAAACCCTGAGAATGTGTCTTACTCTTACCTTCAAAGTCTTTGTTATTCATTTTTCAGACAGATTTTTCAAGTTTCCTACCAACAAAGCATGACCAAAACAAAACAAAACAAAATAACCCATCTGGTCACCCCATCCATTGATACATAAAGAAATTGTGGTGGTACCTTACAGATATTCCCCAATGACTCATGTCAAGGCAGAGCTCACAAAGAAGGTGCTTTTGCTGTTGTTTAGATTCTAACTTGGGAGTTATGTTTAATCCTCTGCATTAATGAGGGAGCTTCTTAGGATAATATTACAACGGAGGTGCAAGAAATAGCAGGGAGGTCAACACAGTTCTATTAACTGTCATCTAACACAGAAATATTTTCCCTGAATACCATTAAAGGAAACTCTTTCTCTTTGTTCTGCTTTTTTTTTTTTTTGAAGGCAGTAGGAACCCAAATTTCCCTACCAATAACTTCTGTTTTCAACTGGGCAGCATAAATGATATTAGACTTGAGGAAGAAAAAAATTTTCACCTTGGCAATGTTTCTTCAGAGGTTTTTACAAAAGAGATTTTGTCAGAATAAATTGCATGAAGCAGGTCCTTTAAGTAAGCAAAAACAAATCCGCTTGTTACTAAATGACCTAAATAGCTTTTTGTTTTTTAAAGAGAGCCTGCCTAGAAAACACTCCACCTTTTAAGCGCACATTTTATGAAAATGGAAGATAAGAAACAGAAGGGCAATTAGACAAGGAAGTCGCTCTTTGCCTCTCCCGCTGATAGGGTAGACCCCATAGACTCTCTGAGTCCCACCACCATCTATAAAGCCAGACAAGAGCTGGGGGGAGGCAGCAAAAACAATTCCGAGATCATATTTTTTTCTCCTTCTCCCAGGGCTCAAGACAACTGATTGGAGAGATGTAATGGCAGCTAACTGAATAAATATAAACAAATAAATAATCTGGATTCTGCCTCGGATGTGCACATGGATAAGTGCACACACAATCCTTCTGCCCTATGCAATGAAAAAAGTAGGTGGCTGCCCAATGGAGGAGTCAGAGGCTGACAAGAAACAATAGAGGCTCATGAGGACACAGTTCTGGTGTGGAAGAAAATCAACCAGTAACTCCATATTCCTTCCATTCATGATTTCTTAAATTTGAGGTCAAGGATCACTCCTGGTCAAGTTTGGGGTACCAAATAACCTGAGCTGGCCACATGCAAGGCAAGTGCCCTCCCTGCTGTACTATCTCTCTGGCTCTGTGACCACCAAATTCATAAGGAGTGCCAAAAATTACCAATTCCACCTGGTTCTATATGATCCTTACAGTGCACTATACACTAAGTCTCCCAGAGGAAGTTCATTGTAGATGGGTCTATGGCATGCTTAATTCAACCTGTCCATTAGCTCTCACTCTAACTTTTCACAAAATCTTCTCTACAAATTTTTTCTGTGCTGATATATTCTCCAAATACATAAACTGAAACAAGTAAGCCTGAGGATTCTAGAACTAGATTCCTGAATCTAGGCCACATCAATTGTCTCCTAACTTTATTTGGAAATACTACCACTACTATCATTATTTTACAGATGAGGTTAAAAGAAAATCTGAGCAAGATTTTAGAAGCATGTTTTTAAAGACCAAGTGAAGAGCACACTTCTTGGCATAAAATAATGCAACTTTCTTGGCATAAGATAATCCAACTGGGGCTCCATGTTGCCTGGCTTCCTTTACACATTGGCATGTGGACGTCTGGTCAGTGGGAGGTACAGGTAGAAGAATAGGAATCTGCCTGTGCAGAAATATGGGTCCACCACTCTCATTTGCAAGACAAAGAAAAGTACTTGAGGAGTTCATGCCACTAAAGAGTAAAAGGCCACTGAGTTTGTTGATGGGTGCAAGATTCTGTACCTAATAATTATTGCTTTCATAAACTGCATCTTTCCACAGCGTTAGAAACTTGAACCAAGATGCCCTGCAATAGCCTTTAAATAACCAAGGAGACACATCAAAATAAAAATAAATCTTGACCAGATTTATAGGTTCCCCTTGATTAGTTCTTGTTGTATGTGTGTATGTGTTTTTACCGTCAAATAAGCAATACTTGAAAAAAAATGAAAGGGGAATGTTGGGACCAGATATCTTATAACTGATGGGTTCTCTCTGACATACAGTATGGTATAATGTCGGAAAAATAATGTTGGCCCATCATTCGTGAGAGGCTTCCCGGCCAAGTCAAAATGGAGAAGAGGTCATGAAAAAATAAAGGGATTTTTCAGGATGTAGAATGATACCATCTCCTAGGTTTGAGCAAACTATCATTTTTTTTTAACTGTATGAGTTTACAGTGCTAGATTTGGTTGTTTGCTTTCTAACTCCAATGAGTAGGACTCCAAAAGTCGACTGTTCTACTCAAACACAGCTGTCTGACATCATTCAAACATTGGAGCGCTGAGAAGTTAATTGTGTTCAGAGTGATGAAGCTTTCATTGTACCCCCCCCCCACTCAGATGCCATCATTTCACTCCCAGGCGCTGTCAGTCACTAAAACTAAGGATTCTCATTTGAAAGAGGCTAAAAGTCTCATTTTTCTTTCTGCACTCCCTTTTAATGAAAACTCCTTCATTTCCCTGAGGCGGGCCTTTATCTAAGATGCATTTGGCTGGTTGAATAAAAATACCTGTTAAAGGGAAGAAGGCTCCCATCAAAGCAGTTGAGACCTGATTTCATTTCAGATTCGAAAACGAATGTTGTTTTTTGTTTAAATAGATTTGGGCTGTCAATTTCCAGACCTGCTGTGCCACAGGCTTGTAGAGACTGCGGTGGTCAACAGAGATGTTCTAACCGCAAATTTTATTATGGGCTGGTAATTGAATTGAACAGGTTCCCATTTGAATAGATTTACTATATCATGATCTCTGACACAGCGCGGGGGACGGAAATCCCTCTCCATCCATAGAGATACATTTAAAGACAGATCATTCTCTACAGGCTGAGAAAGCAAGTCTGAAGCTAAGGAGATGGTCGAGCATAATGGTGCATTTATATGCAGGGTGGAATGCAATATTTCATGGCTGTGTTTTATATGCAAAAGAAACAGCATGCTTTGCAGTGACCTGGGTGTGTGTTGGGGGCAGGGAGGGGAGACTTGGAGAACTGGTCGCCCCCATCAATATAGATGCAAGAAAGTGGAGAAAAATAAATTATTGGAGTAATCAACAAATTCTAATGGGGAAAACAGACCCTCTAAAGACTTGATAAGAACCACAAAGAGGTGTGAATTCTAGATAAGGACTTTTCTCTTTCACTTTACCAACAATGTTTAATTAAGCCCATTTCACACCTCTATAGTCATTCCAACCACCTTTTAACACCTGCTCCTGCCCAAGCACGGAGAACTATCTTTAGTGGGGAATGATTCTGTCTGGGCAAATAGTAGCACTGAAAACCAAACTAACCAAAACATCATATTTATCTATGAATATAGGGACCTCTCTCAGTGTATTCTGGCTTTTGAAAATAAAATTCAAACTGGGATCTAAAAATTAAAAGTGCTTATTGATATAGATATCTATTCTATTCACTCCTGATTCTACTTTGGTAACAGTTATCCCCAAATAAAGTTGCTCTTTTTGAAAACAGCCCTCAGAAACTTCTGGGTTCTTTGGAAGCCACTTTGAATAAATGAAGATTCTGCCTCCATTTCTATATGTATTTTTTCAACTAGGTGGCAGCTCAAATAAAATGAAGTCAGAGAAATGACCATCCATTAGACATTTAGTCATTCCAGCCTGAAATGCAGACTATTTCTCAGTTGTATGGGATTGTGGGCGATACCAGAGACAAAGGTGTACCCACAGGAAGAGAGCCATCAGCACCATCCTTACTGAAAGGAAAATGTACGGGCTCTTATGGCTGTGAGGTTGGGTTTCAGTTGTTTAATTTCCTTTGTCAAAACTGTCCTTTTGCCATTTTTCTTTTTTTTGTTTGTTTGTTTTTGTTTTTGGGCCACACCCAGTGACGCTCAGGGGTTACTCCTGGCTATGCGCTCAGAAGTCGCTCCTGGCAGGCACGGGGGACCATATGGGAACCGGGGGATCGAACCGTGGTCCGTCCTAGGCTAGCGCAGGCAAGGCAGCAGGCACCTTACCTCCAGCGCCACCGCCCGGCTCCCACCATTTTTCATGTAACCTTCAGTGAAAGCAATTACATCTCCCTTAAAATTGGCATCATAGGAATCATAGGAGCCTAGAACAACACCTGGCATACCAAGGGACTTAATACATACTTAAAATACAGATTATAAATATGAGATGCTGAACTGCAAAAATGCCTACTAGCACCAAAAAATGTAGTACTTAAAGGGAAAGGAGTCTCATCCTCAAGATGATGATTCTTTCTTTTGCCCTAAAGTATACTCCTGCTGTGTGGAGACCAACACCTTCTTTCTTTTTTCCATTCTCTTATCTCCATTCAATTCATGACATCTCTATCTGTATCTCTGTCTATATCATCCATACCTTTGTATGTAAGTCTATATCTTTATCTAATCTCTGCCTCTCTGTCTACATCTAATTTATACCATCTCTACCTATATCTCTCTATGTATCATCTCTAAGTTTATAAATCTATATTAAACCTATGCCTATATCTAATGTCTATCATCTCTTACTATATCTTTATATCTACATTATCTATATCTTTTTCTATAAGTCTTTATCTATATCGAATCAATACTATCTCTATGTCTATGTAATTTGTACTAAGAACACCTATAAGTCTATAACTTTAATCTATATTATCTATATATGTATGCCTATATATAATTTATAACATGAGTACTATAAGCCTATATCCCCTATAACATTTAAAATGATATTATATAATCTATTATTGAAATACATTTTAAATTATATTTTAATGAATGTAACTATGCTTTACATTAAATATGCTGATATATATTGAATCATAATTAATTTGGAAAATAAGATTTTTGTGTGTGGTGTCAAGTATAAAACATGGGGCTTTAAGCATGACAGGTGCATATTCCATCCTTGAGTCATATTTCCATAGCAATGTTTTATTCCGGCTTTTAAAATTTTATTTGGAAATATGTCATTCTTAGCTTTACGAAAAGTGCTTATTATGTAGCTAACAAGTTCATCTCCTTGTTCAAGGTGAGAAGAATCAGAGCAGTTTTTGTTCTCCAAAATGGAACACTAGTTCTGAGGAGATAGGTGAGCACCACACCTAGATTTCAGGTACCCAAAGACAATCTAAGTAGACACCTGCACATAACTGTTTAGAGTGAGTGTCAGGGGTACCAAGCAGGAAGGCTAGAGAGATGCAGGAATGCAGGATACTTGTTTAACTGTAGGTCTGCTTGGTTCCTGGGCAATAAACTGGCATATGTGGACTCTGTAGTTCAACAATTGATCTCTAAGTATCACAAAACTTATCAACTCCCAATCTCAACCCCAGGGATCATTCACTTTCTCGAACTCATCAGAAGCTATTCATCAAATATTTCATGAGTCTAATTTTCCTCTTGTCTTCAATATATTTTCATTATGTACTTTTCAAAGTAAACATTTCTAGTTGTAAACTGTCATAAGTTTATGAAGAAAACCAAAGATCTAATTGGGGCATGCAAAGTGTATGTTTACAGAAGCATAACATAGGGCCGGAGTGGTGGCACTGGACAGTGTCTGCCTTGCAAGTGCTAGCCTAGGACAGACCACGGTTCAGTCCCTCCAAACCAGGAGTGATTTCTGAGCACATAGCCAGGAGTAATCCTTGACCATCAATGGGTGTGGCCCCAAACCAAACCAAACCAAAACAAACACACCAAAAAAAAAGAAGTACAACATGGATAGAAAGAAACACATAAAATAGATGCATTCCTAATTATTGTTGAAAATATTTGCTTTCATCAGCATCCCGAATAACAGAAATAATTCTGGGTTAAGTCGTAGAACTGGACATTAAATTTTTGGGGGGGGGTTCTATTGAATGTTTTGTGTTAAAGACCAGAGAGCCTGTTTCACACGGAATTTGTATTATGTCCTGTTCATTATTGTTACCTCCAAATAAAAGCAAATGCAAAACAATTTTAGTATCACTATTCCAAGTTCTTGATAGTAGAAATGAGACAAAAAGATATAATTAGAAAAAATTAGGGAGTTCTCAAACCAAAGATAATGTGTTTGTTTTTATACTTGGTAGCTATTCCGGCATTGCTCAGGGCTAACTTCTGGCTTTGTGCTCAGGGATGACTCCTGACAGTGTCGGGGTGAGGAGAAATCTTTAGGAGTATTTGGGATAAAGTTGTGTATACAAGGCAATTCCTTAACCTTCTATTATCTTCCTGAGTCCTAAGATAAATTAAATTGAAAAGGTAAGTGTAGTTGCTTAAAATTGAACTGCCAAATTATATGCATGTTTCACACTATACATATATTTTGGAATTTCAGGTCACATACCTTAACTCAATACTATTTTTATTGGTCAATCAGTTCTCATTCAAAATAGGGGGAACCATCCTGAGAACCCAACAGTGAGGGGAAAATGCAGAAAGACAAGGACAGGAATAATCATTTGTTCTTCTTCTGCAAAAGGCATGATGAAAGGCCAGACAAGTTGAATATACCTGGTGGGAATTTCTGTGTCCCTCTCTTATTCCTTGTCCCTTTCTGTGGGCATCAAGCAAGGGTGACAGTGATTTGGGCATTGTGTTCTGAAACTCTGGGCACTCAGCTTTTGCCCATCTTTGTCCTGCACTCTCCACCTGTCTCTACCCTCCTACCTGGATCTCTACACATGCCTTACCTTCCTTCAGCATGCCCACTTTCAAACACTTCATGAAGCGGCAAGCCTGGCACGATTTACGTCTGCGCTTCGTGATTTCACATTCATTCGTCGCTGGGCAGCTGTACTCGATGTTACCTAGGACAGAGGATTTACAGAAAAGACGCCATTAGACATGCAGTGCAGAGATGGGGAATGGGACCCTCTTAAAGCCAGAGTGCTCTCCTGAACTAATAGCCTCTTCTCTCAAACCCCCAATGTCATGGAATTAAGGAGGCTGCCCACCCGATCTTGGAAACCAATTTTCTTGGGTACCAGAGAAGAGAAGCTGAAAAGGAAGAGTTGGATGGAGAGGTCCAAAGCCCAGCCTTCAGATTCACCTATCAGACCCTTTGCTCAGCCTAAAACCCAACCTTCAAACCCACCTTTCAGACCTTTAACTCAGTCCAAATACTGTGCTTTGAATTCACCTTTTAGACAGTTTACTCAGCCCAGAACCCAGCTTTAAAATTCATCTTTCAGACCCTTTGCTCAACCCACCCAAGAAAACATCTTCCAGATCCTAAAGGCACCAAAGAAAACTGCCAAAAAAGAATGATTTTCCAAGGAAGTGCAGATATCCATACTGAGTGGTATGCCTTGGATTTCTTTAGGCTCAGCTGTTTATCACCTTTCTACTAAGGATTTGCATCAACTGTGCTGTGATCAAATGATTGATTGGGGAGGCTGGGGAAGGCTCCTGGAGGGCAGGGATGGAAATGATGCGATTTTCTGGGCATAAGCAGAGCTTTAGAACATGTCGTATGCTGCAGAATGCCTTGTGATGAAGATGAAGATGATGATGATGATGGGGGTGGTGATGATAATAATTATGTTGATGATGATGATAGCGATGTTTGTTGCATGATTTGCATAAATAATCCAAAGCACTCTGGCTCCACGGAGTGTTACAAACACAAAATAAAACGCTAAGAAATTTAATGTTGCACAAGAGAGTCACATCCCTTGTGCTAAGGCCTGACATATTTGAAACCACTTTAATGCCAGAAGAAAATGCAAATGTAACTCGCCTGTTTCTCTCCATGAGCACCAACCCCAGTGCAGGGGGCCATGCTCCAGGGCTGCCTCTGGCTTTGCACACAAATGGCCTTTACCAGGAAACTTCTCTGCCCTCTTAGCTCTGGCACCATGAGCGTGGAAGGTCTTTTCTTACTTCCTAACCCTTTCCCCTGGTGATTAAGTGCATTAGTATCTTAATGAAAATGCATTCTGTTTATGACCCTCTGGGGAAGGGCGAGGTCATCACACCAAACGCATAAATTGTCATCAGAGATGGTCCGAGCATAATTGCAATTTTTGCTGCTCCACACGAGCAATAGTCAGCATCCCTTCGAGTCCTCAGGAACCTGTGCAGAGGCTCATAATTAGCGTAGAGGCTGCCTGGGACCACAGCATTGATGAAATATTTCAGAGTTAATCACACTTTGTAAACACTGATTTCTATTGACTACCTTTCTCCAGACTGATGTCTCCCCATTAAATATCACATTAGTGGATTGCAGAATCGGACAAAGACTCAACTACTCAGCAACTGCTAATTCAACGGGAAGTAATACCTATCCACTTCGAACTACTGAAAATTGGTTAAGGATGCATGTCGCAAAAGGGGTGAAATAGTGCATTATGACTTAAGATAAGCCTATCAACATCAGTTGACTACATTAGCAATCTAATTTGGGGCACTTATAAAAATAAAAATAGCTGTTTTTATAGCATGAGGTTAAACAGAAGAGTGATATTAACTGCATCAACAAAAGCATATTCCATCATCATGGTACAAGATGGCAACACGTACCAAAAACTTAGACTAAGTCCATGATTGACTAGAGAATGTTGAGAATAAAATGATCTGAACTTTAGATGAATCTGAATTTACATGAATTAGATCTGAATGTTAGTTGAGCCATCTTTGACCACAGAGCTGTTATAATCATCACTGTAAATATATTATTCTACATCCAGAGAGTTTTACTAATAATTTGCTGCAGGTTAAGTAGCATTCCACTACCAGAACCTTCCACTTGACATGACTCTTCCTAGACTCAGTGAAAGCCATGCTTAGACTCTGCTTTCTCAGGAAAAGCAGAAAAACACAAGGCAAGAAAAGTCTTTGTTTCCTTTCCAGTAACAGCTCTAGGTATCTATCATTAGCCTAGTGTCAGAAATTTCCACCAGAATAACCTAGAATCTGCTTGCTGTCCCCAACCAATCATCTCTCCTCTTTGAAAAGTAGGCTCCACCCTCCATACAAACATGCTTTTGGCAGAACTGAAATCAGGCATGTGTGAGCTCATCCATGAACTATGAAACTATGCAGTTCTCTCCTAACCAGCTGGTTGGTCTCCCTTCTTCCTCTCTCTAATTCATGTTAATACCATATCATCTTCCTCTTCTGTGGACTATTTCAATCATGTCCCCAGACTAATTTTTTTAATTAAGCAGTTCCCATAAACTCCAAAGATCAATAGAAAAATATTAGACTAACAACTTCTCCCTCTCACTAATTTTCACCTACTTCCCCAGCAATATTATAATCCTTCAGTTCTAAGAATTTTCCGATGCCTCCAATTTGAAGGATTCATTTTCTTCTGTGTCCTTCAGATTTCCCTCTGAGAATGATCTATCTTGGCCCCTCTTTCTTCTTAAAATTACTTCCAAGGCGCAACATTCAACTCAAATTCCACTCAAATCTTTCATGAAAATTTCTCAGCTCATCCTTGCAGAAAATGATTTCTTGGTTCTCCCATCGTTCCAGGTAGTCTCATCATAGAGCGACAGATCTTATCTGGTTACACCTTTTTTTTTTTTTTACACGGGCACATTGCCCTTTAGATGCTAAGAACCTGAAAGCAAGGTCATTTCTTATGCAGAAAGTGTCCCCCCAAAAAACCAAATTCGAGGTACATTAACACACCTAAGATAACATAAATTGTTTTTCTATTTGGTGAGTAGTGATGGTTATTTTATAAGGCCAGATCAACAAACCAAGTGAACTGGAGAGTTTTTTAAGTACCAATAAAAGATGAGAGCAATAGTATAGTGCAAATGTCACTGGCCTTGCACATAGCCAACCTGGCTTCAATCCCTGGCACCACATATGAGCCCTGAGTCTTACTCAGAGTGATCCCTGAGTGCAGATCTAGGAAGGAGTGAGCCCTGGGCACCACCAGGTGTGGCCCACAAAACAAAATAAGTTAATGAAAACAGAAGGAGAATGGCCCAATAGCCAAAGGCAAATAGGAGATCAAATTTTCATTCTAACTGATATTATCTCTTATTCTTCCCTGAGCAAAGAAGAAGGAAGCTCTGTCTTTTATTACTACACTCGAAAGATTGATCTGTTGTCTGCCAGTTTGCATCCTGTGCAGGGTTGGAAGAGAAGGGAAGACAGGGATCATACAGGAGACGAGAAATCAAATAGTATCACAATAGTTTCAAGAGTGAGAACTACAAAAAAAAAATGGGTTTCACCAGCCTTCCCCAATCACAGAGAAAAGATTGCCTGAATCTCAAGGAATCCTTCTCCCTGGGAGAAATGATTGCTTAAGTTTGATAACAATAAAGACCTTGAAATACAGCTCAAGCTCAAGGCATCTACCCAAAGCTGTAAGAAACACACCACTTCCTGTACAAGTTGTACATGCATAGATAAAATATACAGCAGTCCTGATTGTCTTCATCAATGATTTTTTTTAACTTAAGTGCAAAGTATTTGCAGTGAATCGAGTATTCGTTAGCCAAGTTCTGTAGTCAATAAATTTGTCCTGACACATATGGATGATGACCTTGTTTTTATTAAGTAACAAACATGAATTGCTGTTTTGAAAAACAAATCCACGTTTCCCTCTCAAGAACTAAATGCTGGAAGAAAACCTATCTAATTTCCATGACCTCCCACAGAGTTACTAAGTTCATTTTCACTAGGATTCCCCACCCAACAAAGTCTTTGATCCCTGTTAGTGTCTACAAAGGAAAAAAACCTTCCTGGATGTTTTTACTGATTGATTAAAAAGGCATTTCAAAATGCTTTAAAACAAAATGAGCTGCCCAAAGCATGTGGGCAATAACATCCCATCTATTTTGGTAACAGCTCAAATATATCCCTCCCCATAGACCAGGTCTTCTCTATGGGACACCTGTTTTCTTTCCATTCTTGAAACAGAAACTGGAACAAAATCTTTTCTGCTGTAAGCTCAGGTGCTGGAACGAAACATGGGATAGCCACTTCCAAAAGAGGCAGAGCCTTTGTTCACCAACTCGATTCACATTTCACACCCAGAATTTTCTTGGAAGAGAGTTTGTTCTTTTATGGGGCACATTTGTTGGAAGGCATGAGGGACTGAACTGGGCAGCACCTGGCTGGAATTTTCCCAGTTTTACTGCTACAAAAATGAACTGGGATGCAGAGGAAACCAAGCTTGGAGCCGTGAGGTTCGGAGTGTTGAAACCAGGCTGACAGAAATGAAGAAGCAACTTCTAATATCTCCTGGTGGTTTTCGCAAAGTTCCAGGCTCAGATAACTTGTTTCAGAATCTTTTGTACAATTAGTTTGCAAGCAATATAATTTTCTCACTTCCGGCTTAATATAATCTTGCAACTAGCTGGCAGAGAGAATAAGGCTGTGTGTAAAACCATAGCCCGAAGTGCCAGTGGATAATTTGTATATTCCTTTCAGTCATTGAATGGACTCTTACAATTTGGCAGTGGAAAGGGCTGAAGGATATAAATTACAGTGGCATCTCAAAATAAAAATATATGTCAACTCTTTCCTGTCCGCTCCCATCATGCACCCTCCCTAATTATGCATTAGGTTTTATGTTCTTCTTGAAAGGGACAGCCTTTTTTCTGAACAGGACAGAAATATTATCCTTGTAAAGCCACTTAAGTACATCTGCATATTCCCCTCCCCACAATTGTTTTTATTTTATTAACAGAACCCAGTGAGTGGCCGGAGATGAGCCACGAGCATTCCAAGTGGGCTTTATTTGATTGTTTCCCAACATTAAGTGATTTAAAAATAATGGTATTTGCCTCTGTTTACATTTATGGGATTTAAAAAATAAATACCAGCAGGCAATAATAAGGTAGTACTTTTTAATTTTAAATTTCAAAAATTCATGGAAAAGGAAACTGGGGGGGGGGGTAGGGTTTTCTTTTTATGGTGTGACCAAAAAAGAATTTTTCTTGAAAGGATTTAACTTTCCTTTCCATGCTATCTTTTTTGTTTTGTGTGAAATTTGCTTTGTAATGACTTTCAGTTTAGTGCATTCACATAAAATGATACTGTGAGTGGATAGGCTGATTCAGTAGGGGATAACACATTTATCTCATAGCCCAGACCCTCAGAAAGGCCAGTATTCCATCAGCACACATTTCTATGTGAAGGGTATTTAAAGTACACACATGAAGTAACATGTCCAATTGAGTGTCCCAGGAGCATGAGGTCTATTCCTAGGGCTGGTTCAAACCAAGTGGGATGGTGTGTAGAATTGCCACAAGTTTGCTCAAGGTCTGAGTGAAAGATTTGTATGGGGAACCCCCAGTTGTTCAATCTCTGACACTCCAGGATGCCTTTAACACTGCTTGAAGGGCCAGAGAGATAGCATGGATGTAGGGCATTTGCCTTGCATGCTAAAGGACGGTGGTTTGAATCCTGGCATCTCAAAATGTCCCCTGTGCCTGCCAGGATCGATTTCTGAGTGTAGAGCCAGAAGTAACCCCTGAGCACTGCTGGGTGTGACCCAAAAACCAAAATAAAGCAAAAACCAAACAAACAACAATAATAATAACAACAAAAAAACACTGCCTGGAATGGTCCCCAGCATGAAGTAGAGGGGTGGCCCTGAACAATGTGGAGTGTGGGCCAATCTCTCTCCCCAAACTGGTCATAGAACTGCCACCAGGTTTGCCCTTACAAGACACACCCTTGTAAGTGGTCAAGGGTCACCTTCACTTCATTAACCTTTGAAACCCTCAAACCTTAACCTTCTTTCTTTTTTACAAGGCATAAGACCAAACAGTAAATTTTGTCCAGTCCTGACCCTGAGTCTATCCTTAGATGGCACATTTCTGTCACTGTTGCAGCTCTGGGGAAACTATCTCAGGCTCTGCAAGGGGGTATCCCAAGTGTGCCCAGCAATGACAGTCAGACACTAGCACTGAAGACAGGTATGTGATGAGGGAGGGGAAGCTGCCAGGTGGGTGCCCTTTAATGCAATCAGCCCTGTCAAAAATAAGTTTGGAGGTAAAGAATACAGCCTAGAAGGTACCTGCCTTGCATGCAGCCAACTCAGGTTTGATCACTGGCATGGCATTTGTTTCCTAAAAACAGTGAGCCCTGAACACTGTCAGGAGGAGTCATATGTCTTGCCCCCCCCCAACAAAAAGATATTAGAGAGATAGTTGCATGTCTAAGGTGTTTGCTTTGCACCCAGTGAAATTTAGTCATATGTCAAACCTCCTGAACTCACCATGAGTGGTCCCCATGCACAGAGCCAGAAGTAAGACTTGAGCACTGACAGATGTGGCCATCAACCCAAAAAAATGGAAAAGATAGTGTTGGGGAGGAATTTGGGTCACTCAGACTTCATCAGAGTAAACTCTGACCATCACACATATCTCAAAGGCCATAATGACTGTATTGTCAGGAAGGGTCAAGTCAAGCTCCCTAGAGGAGAGTGCTGAGGGGAGAGAAGATGAGGCAAAGGAAACTGCGAAAAGGGCCCAACAGACCAGGTGTGAGCCAGAGGGTTCAAGGCCTGAGGTCACATTTCACTGATGAATGCACTCCAAATGATGAGTAGGCTGCATCTCTCAGATGATATAGCGCCCCCTGCAGGCTACCTTTAGCCCCTGCATGGCGTCAGTGCCAGGGTGTCAGCTCTATGCCCTGTGGCATGCCCCAGTGAATGATGTTGGGGGGCATGGTACCCACTGTCTAGAACAAAGAGTGGGATAAAGCTGCAAGGAGGGCAGCAGGGAAATTCTGACTCTGTTTTATTCTGACTCTGTTTTCCCCAAACTTATTGTCACCAACTGGCTTGATTCCACAAACAGGAATTGAGCACAAGTGCCGTAGGTGCCCAACCCAGAGACACGAA